>VDFB02172015.1:0-10794 GCA_007258455.2 Sequoia sempervirens
TCACCCAGCGCATGTGGGATTAAGAACTCTTTGGTCAAACCATATTTTCTCTTTTGCGCAGCAGACCAAAATTGAAGATATCGCTTCCGCATGGCAGAGATTCTGCAGAGAGGATACTAACTCTTGCTTCTATATATACTCCAAAGCATGCTTACTACCGTAGTTGTCAAGGAAATCTTTGAGACACTGTAACCAATTCTGCAACACTTACAGCTTCCACAGTCGCATAATGGTGGAAACGGAAAACCCGTAGGTGCCAACAGAAACGGTAACATAACAGTGGAAAAGGAAAATAATATCCGTACAACGCGAACGGAAACAGCAATGGAATGGAAACGGGATGCGGAATCGGTCCAAAGAAACAGAAAAGTACAGAATAAAAGGGCCCCACATGACCCGGCCACCTAAGCAGTCGAATGCTTAGAGTGTGCCGGTCAAGCCGGCAGAAACGAGTTACTGCCTTTGCATTTAATAACCTTTATCTATCTATGTAAGTTGCCATTTCCAAGCTGGTTTGTGGACCATATGGGTGAAAGTTTATTAAAAATTACAAAGAGAAAGCAACAAAATTTACAAGAGAAAATGCTAGGATATAGTTAGGATAATAAAAATTTCAGTCTTTTGCAGAAAAATTATCTGTTAATTAGTAGTAGAGGAATAACGGGTGACTGTTAAATAAATAAATAATATCTTTCTACTCCGCACATATGGTAAAATTGTATACAAAATATGGAAGCCTAGACTAGGATCATGAGTTGTTTGACAAAATGCCTCCAAGAAATGTGATCTTACATAATGCCAAGAGGGCAGGGTATATTCAAAATGGATTGTTGAAAAGGCCTTAGAAACTTTTAATTAGATGAAAACTAGGTTCTTGCTTGCTTGTGCTCAAATTAGAGCTTGAGAAGAGGGTATGGATACTTAGCCAAACGTGACTAAAACAGGATTTCTGTAACATTTAAATGGCAGCCACTTCCTATCACCATAGCCTTCACAAAACTATAAACATAATTTAATAAAGAAGTTATACATGAGTTTTCTCTTGAATGATTTCAAACTATGATATTTACCGAGCATTTTGTCAAATACTTGTCATGCTCGATCAAAAACTGGCTAAGGATCACTTATATCATATACTAGCAATTGCACCTTGGTGTGCAATAGGCACGCCGAAGAGATGTGCAAGGTAAATTAGGGAAAAAATTGGTCTATTTTTCACATAGATTTGTGTAATACATAATTTCAATTGGTAGGTCAATTAGCAAATGATGTTGTTTGTGAAACAATATAGGAAGTGATATATAAGGAGGTAGAGAGAGATAAAGGAGGTGACAGAGATAGATATAGAGATAGAGATAGAGATATGAATGTCCCTCCCTCTCTTATTCTCTCATTTATACTTTGTCTTCATATTTGTCTCTTTCTCTCTCCATCTATCCCTTGTTCTCTTTAACTCTCTTATTTTTTACATTTACATAATATATTATATATATTAGTTTTTAAAATATAAGATAATAAGTATAATTATAATATAATTTTATGTATAAAATAAATACATAATTAAATAATCTATAAATACTTATAGTATTTTAATAAAAAATAGTTTTACAATAAATAAAATATTATTGAAAAGGTATTTAGATTATATAAAATATAATAAGAAAATAAATTCATTACATATTATATTATATTTAGTAGTTTATATAAGATAATAAATATAATTTTATATATAAAATAAATACATAAATAAATAACATATATAAATATTTAATATATATCGTATAATAAAAGTTTTTTTTTTTTAAATAATGTAAAAAAAATATTTATTAATTTATTAAATAAAGTTAATTAAAATATAATCTGTGGAAGAATCTATGTTGGTATAGTTTAACAATGAATCGGGGGCATGAATTTCAGTTTTAAAAATCTGGATGAGGAGGAATCAAAGTCAATCATTTTCCCTGCTATAGCTGAAATAAAAGGCATCTTGTGCATTCCACCGCTCTCTTTCATCATCTCCAATGTTTTGGGTCAACACTTGTTACAAAGTTATATTTATTTGTTTCCATGTTTAAACAACTGTTCTCTATCATGACAAATGTTAAAAATATTATAACCAAAAGGCACCACCTAGTTGTACATTAGCATTGTAATATGCATTGTAAAATAAATCTATTATTTTGTCTTGGTTATGTTGTCTATTATGTAGGTGGTTACTTCGAGAGGCTTCCAAAATTCATACTTCCTATTCTTCATATTAACAATTGAATTTTCAGGGGCGAAATTTGGTAGACTTTGAATAATGGGGAGTCCCTTGTTCTTCATATTGGGAGTCATTGTTCTACTGTTTGGCTGGGATACAGTTGCACAAAATTTGAATATTAAAATCTGAGGAGCAGGATAAATTTTGTAATTCAGAAATGGGATGCTCGGCTTCCACTCCAGGCACCCTATTTCTAAGACAATTCTGTAATAGAATCCACCCTATTTCTGAGAAAATTTACTATCCACAATCAATTTAATTTGAGACAATTCTGTAATAGAATCTGTTTAAAGTGCATTATAATTTTAGATTATATATATTTTAATTTGATTTAACACTTTAGATTATATTTGGCATAGACTGCAAGGATTGTGGCAAAGGTTGTAAAGTCTGGCTTTACACTTGCTAATTGCAATTGCTTGAAAGTTTGTAAAGCCTTTTCAACTAATCCATTTGTGAATATCATGCAATTAGGGCATTTCATGAGAATACATTTCTTTGAGGCATTTTGTCAAACGGTTTGCGTGCTTTGTCTATGCTTCCACATTTTGCATACATGTCAAATAGGGCAGTTGCAACTGCAACAACTGACAAAATTCCTCTATCCTTATCCTGTTATGGGTGTGCATAGCTTGTTCCAAAGCTCCCATTTCGGCACAACTAGGGAGGATGCTTGCAAAGGTTGAGGACTGTGGCTTTACACCTGCCAATTGCATTTGGTTGAAAGTTTCTGAGGCTTTGGCCATCCTCCCATGGCTATTCTTAAATCACATGGCAGAGAATGGGTATAAACCATGTCGTGGTGGATGAGAAGGCCAAGCCACAAGCAATGGCAATAGGGGTGGAGATGACTTCAAGTGTCTATTTTTTGAATGGATGGTTCGGAACGGCTTATTTGTTTACCATCTGACGATTGGAAGCGCAAATGAGTGGGCAATGACATTCAAGTGCCTGCAGTGGCCCATTCGCTGTGGTTTTGAACTTTGTCCCCAGGATACTTTTTTGCATTGGCAGCGGCTGCCTGCCCAGATTGTCACCTCAATCCCTGCCGCTACATCAGCTATTTTTGCAGAGGTTCTCTCCACTCCTCAGGTTACATGTGCCTAGTGGCTGCGGTCAGTGTGTAGAAGGGAGGCTGCAAACTTCCTCCTTTAGCGAGAAATTATTTTTAGCGCCGGGCGATATTAAATGAAAAGCTGATGAAAACCGGTCGCTGATGGTGACTTGAATAATGGCCGGCGGAAAAGCAATTAAAAGTGACGAAGCTGTACGGTTGCGAGATGATTTGGCTTTTAAGCGAGTCCTCGGGTTTGTAGACGGTGACGGACTAAAGTGACTTGAAAGTTCGGCTAGGACCAGCGCCCGGTAGTGCAATGTTTAATCTACCAATAGAAGTTTAAAATGTTTTTACTCGTTATAGATCTTATTGTGGTAGGGCCCATCTAGTTTGTTATTTATTACAAGGAATTTGCGATTAAATTTAAAGATTATAATCTCCATAGAGTAGTTTTAAAGCTTATCCATGGTGACCCTCAGAAAGATTTCCATTCTAGGTTTTCATTCGCTACTTGGATTTGTTTTCCACATCCTAGCAAAAACAATGAAAAAGATAGGGTTTAGAAATGGCATTCATGGAACTCTGGTGATAGGTTCCAAAATAGCTTAGACCGGAATCAGTACCGCTCTTCCTGCGCGGTGCCCTAGTACCACCCTCATGCAGTTAATTTTAAGTGCGTTATACAAACATCTTTCATTTTCACCTCGTGGGGTGGATTAAAGTCTTTGTTTTCAATTAATCTAGTCAAATGTCTCAAAAATCGGCGTTGGAATGAACAATATAGGATTTTTAGGTAATGTACACTGTATATGCAGCTTTTTAACAGGGACAATAAAAAGGATAGACCTATGTACTCATATGTAACTTGAAATCTTTGACCGAACTCTAAAATCTCTCTTCGAATGATTTGTTGTTATATTTGAAGGGTAATGTTTAGATAATTTTGCAATCATTGTCGTTCATGAGGACATATCTCATTGAGGCATTTTGTCATATAGTTCATGTGTCTTGCCTATGCATCCACATTTCGCATGTGTCTATTAAGGCAATTGCAACCATAACACTCATGAAAAACTCCCATTTTATGTTTTGATAGATGTCATACCCCATTCCAAGGTCCCCTTGTTGCTATGGCTAAAAGCCTAAAACATGTGTTGTTGACCTAACTATGGATGCATGGAAGAAATCTACCAAAGCATAATAGTAAGAAAAAGTGTAGACAAAGTAGTGAGCTATTTGAAAAAGTGCCTCAAAGAAATGTGGTCTCATGGTGATGGACATCAGTCAGTCCATCACCATGAGACCACATTTCTTTGAGGTACAAACAATGCAAACCATCACTAGATGAAATCAATCAGAAAACATCAAAGCAAACCATCACTAGTTGAAATCAAACAAAAAAATCAACCCTAAACCCTAATCAAACAAAAACAATTACCTTTCAAAACCAAAAAAACTTACCTTTCAACCCTAAATTGAAATCAAACAAAAAAAATTCCTTTGAAAACCAAGAAATTTTTAGGGTTTAATTTGCATTGCTCTCTGTTTTAAATCTGATTGCTTAAATATTTCAAAATGGCAAAAATTCATTTGCAAATTGCTTTATGTTATATAAATCTAATTTCTTGAACATTTCAAAATGGAAAAAATTCATTTGCATTGCTTTATGTTTTAAATATGTATGCTTGAATATTTCAATTTATGGAAATTGTATTTCATTTGCATATTAACAAACACCTAGTCTCTAACATTTTAACATACATATAGTTTTCTACTGGAGTAATCCTTGAACCTCCTTTATGATTTAGGTTTAAAAATTTCAAAAGGTTCACCTAAAATTTGATCAAATCAATCAATTTGGAATCAAACCAATCAATATTCCTTTTTTGGCATGAACTCTCAATAACTTTCCAAAATGGAAAAAATTATAAATGTGCATTTGAAGTTTTCCATCCATAAACACTCTCAAGAATTTATAATCTTTTTCTCATCCAAATCACTTCAAACATTAACATGACACTCTTAACACTAACTCAAGCTATGCTCAAAATTGAAAAATCCAATTTCAAATTATGGTGAAATGAAATAAGTTTTTTTGCGACAAACTGGTAACTATAAAATATTAAAAATTAAATAACTAAATTAAGATCACTTTCATAAAATGATGCAAGATTAGGTCACATTGCCTAGGGATGATCCTACATAAATGTTGTATAATATGTAAAGACCACTAGATGCATTGAGTAGTAGACTAAACTATAGACTAAAGCCTTCCCACTAAAGAAAGAATAACAAAATTATACTCATTAAACAACCTAGTTTCCTACAAAATAACCAAATATGTAAGGGAAGATATGAGGAAGTTAAAAACCACCTTCCTCTTGTTAGGGGTGTTAAGGCCTCAAACATTTCAAGAGAGGCTTCTCATGGAAGGGGAGGATGAACCTTCCCTCTCCATAGTGTCACATATGAGTCCATGCTAGCTTATGCACTTGCATCAATATCTTGTTATATCTAAAAATTAAGGCATTTTATTTCACATTTCCTTCCACTCCTTTTATTCATAGACCTCGAAGATGATTAAGGAAGGAATAGAAATTACCAATACTAATCAAGGATTCAACAGTCATTTTAAGATCTAGCTCCAACAACTTGTCAAGACACATTTTGATTTTCTCTAAATATAGGCATTTCTATAAATTCAAGGGTAGACCATAGATCTACTATCCTAAATTGTCATAAGTGGGCTAATTTATAGTTGTGTGCTTAATTCCTCAATCATAGAAGTTATGTAAGGAAATAGACAATCTATTCATAAATTTAAAAACATTTATAAACTAATTTTCTTGCATATGTGATGAATCAATATCTAATAGCTACCAATTTTTTTAATTAAGTACTTTCATTATTTTACACCTTTTCAAAATACTTATTTAATTTAATGCATTAATTTATTATCATTCCCCATGTCATAAAATTTGTCATATAGGATAAATTTTGAGTATTTATGTTATTTATTAACTAGCTACATATGTATGTGAAAGGGATTTTATTCTCTGTCTAAGGGTAGTAGAGGGTTGTTTATTATCCTGTACAATATATAAGAAAACTATACATATCATATCATCTTTTTCTTTTAAAATGCATTTGAAAATAAATAGTGCAGTATAAGTTGTAGAAAAAATATTGATAGATGAGGTGGATTATCAATTTTTATTTCTAATTTAATGTGAATAGTTGGATTTTACATAACTACATAGCCAAAAAAAAATTGAGTAATGACATGAAAAGGTATTTGTAGTTCAAGTGAGTTACTACAAAGCTTGTTATGTTTTAACTTGCTACTCTACTTTCCCCTAATAAATGGTGTAAGGTATTTGGAAGGAACTCATTTTGGAAGCCTTTTATGTTTCAAAATGCAACTAACATTGTAGTTATATCATGAGTAGCTCAACCAATAAGAATTCTATACAACATTGCAACATTTTGATAACCCTTTAAAATATTAGTATAGTAAACACACAGAGTTGAGAAAGATAGTGCTTCATGCTTTACCATGTATTTAGTTTGGCATTGATGTAAAAAAAATTAGTTAAAGCTAGAAGCACTATCTTGCACTTCACCAAATTTTATCCCCTTAAGCCATCAAATGTTTTGTCCTAGGACCTTACTTCATAGATCCCCTTAAGCCATCCTATTACCCTAAACCCTAAAGCCATCATTTTGTCCTAGGATAGTTAAGCCATAGATCCCCTTAAAACTATACTTAGGACCCCTTAAGCCATCATATGTTATTAATTACCTCCTAAATGTACATTTTAAAAATAATATATATTTAACTTAATGAAATTTGGTTGCCTTGGGCAACTTCACCAAATTTTATTCCCTTGTTATCTCCTGAAATTTGCCTTGTTTGGAATTTGGTGAACTTGCTTACCTTAGTTAACCAACATTTGGAGAAACCCCTCCAGGTAATGGGTTTCTTGCGGTGAGGAGGTCAACCTCTAGAAGGCCGGCTTCCTTTGGAGGTATCACCCTAAACTATCGATTTCTATAGGGGTAAAGGAGGAAGAATAGTAGAACTAAACTAGCATTTTGAATTGATAAGGAATTATGGTGAAAACATGAGATGAACACACTTAGAAGCTTAACTTCAGCGGGTTTCACATACTCCAACGGCCTAGCCTCTTTGGTGCGTAATCTTACTTGAGACTTTCGATCTACATACACATCTTAGGAAGGAAAGATAAATTTCACGACTTTAAGGTATGAATGTAGACTAATAAAACACAGTTAAAGACTTGCATAATCAAAAGAGAAATACAAAAATGAGAGTAGTACAAACATGAACACTAGCTTCCAAGGTAAACTCCGTGTTGTATTCCAGATTCCAGTTGAGTTACAAAACATACATTTAGTCGAGAAAGGATTGATAAAAATCACTAACTCTTCAAAGTGTATAATCCGAACTATATACAAAAAGGAAAAAAATGCCTTATATATCAAAATGTGTTAGCCCCCTAGGGCTTACAAAATATCAGTCCTCGGGATAGATCTCTCCTTAGATCTTTTGATTGAATTTAATGTTGCACCCTATGTGTCAATGTCGGTGAAGAGTCATTCCCTGGAGAAGCCTTCTTCAGATCTTTCCGCAACCACCGCATTTACTTCCTGGTATCGTGTCCTCCTTGAACCTCTTCGGTTGAGCACTTTGAATGCTCCTGAGCTCAGAACAGATACACGTTGCTTTTCATTCCGTTGATGTTCTTCATCCTGGTTAGACTGCCACAGCTTGCTTTCAGATCTCTCTGATTGGTCGAGTAAACTCCACGCAGATTCTTCAGGCGGTCAAAAACTCCTTCTGTAGAATTGCATCTCGGCGAGACACTGGAAGTGTCTCATCGATGCGATTAAATCCTCCTAGAACCATCGACATAACATGGAACTGTCGATGAGAGTTCTTATTGAGCCCAAAAATCATACCGATATCGCCTCTGTGGTCACCAAGACAATCGCGTTTGCCCAGACAACATGGCGAACTCTTCTCATCCTCTATCAGCGAAGGTATATTGATGTCACCCCAAACGCACTCCACTCCACCAAGCTCCACATGTCTTTCGGCGAGACGTTGGCAAGTTGGGAAGACTTCATGGCAAGCTCTTAAGGGTCATATCGATGCACAAGATGTTGCCGAGACCACAACCTGTCGGTAAGACATCATACCGAGTGTAAAAACTCCTCCTGAAGTCTCCTCGAACTTAATATTACAAACCATATCGGCAATAGTCTACTGATGTCACACCGATGCATTTTTCTCTACCCGAGCTCCGCATTCTTTGTTGAGACCCTATCGGGTCAGCAAGACTCTCAGTGAGGCCTCCTTGCTCCGGCCAGAGCTCATTTCATTTTGCTTCAGCAAGAGAAACCTTCATCGACAAGAGGTCATAGCAGCTTCATTAGTCATGCTGATATCGCTTTCCATCGCTGAGACCACATCATGTCGGTAAGACATCACTCTGATGGTCGAGCGCTACATCGATGGCATTCATGTCGGGGAGACCTTCTACTAGTCAGTGAAACCTCTGCCGATGACTCCTCCTATATCGCCAAGACCTTCCCATGTCAGCAGGACCTTAGGGCGAAGTCTTCAACTGTTGGCGAGCTCAGCTTGCTTTCGGTGAGACCTTACCGAGTTGGTAAGACCTCACCAATATGACTTTCCTTGGCGGGACCCCTGGCCTTCGGCGAGAGATCGTTTGGTCGCCGGGACTTCATGGCAAAGGCTTTAACTCTTGGTGAGTTCATTTCATTGTCACCCGTATCAGCAAGACCCCATATCCTTCGGCAGGAGTCAAAGCGAGGCACAACTTCGGCGAGACCTCTTGTTGATGGAATATTCTTTCGCCGAGACGTCAGCCTTTCGGCAAGATGTTAAATCAAAGCCCCTCATATTACATCGAAAGCATCCATACTTTGGTGAAAGCTCATTTCAGTCAGGGAGACATTCCTTGGTCGGTGAGACCTTTTAGCGAAACTCAGCTCCTTTCCCCGAGCGCAACATTCCTTTCGGCATGACTCCCATTGGTCGGGAAGACTTCATGGCGAAGGGAAACACTACACCGAGCCCCCTTTTTGTTTCGGCAAGACACCTGCTGTCAGGGAGACATCTCCCTGCAAACATGACCATTCACCGAGCTATTTTCTTGTCGTCGAAACTTTGGCCTGTCAGCCAGACCCTTTACCGAGCACACTACAGTCTCCCCGAACTCACATCTTTCGGCTAGACTACCTGTTTGTCGCCGGGACTCATGCCAAACTCCTCCATTACTTGGAACTCTCCTCAATTCCACGAGACTCCCGATTGATTGAGACATTTCAGGAATCCTATCCCCTTCGGTAAGGTTCACTTTTCTTGATTGGAGACATGGCTAGGTCGGTGGAGACCTCCGCCCGATCCCTTTATCTTTGGGCGGTGCGAAAATTTTCAAAGGGGAGACAAACTCGTTAAGCCCAGATGCCATAAGGCAAATCTACTTTCTATCACTGAGACATTTCCTGTTGGCCGGACCTCATCCCGACAGCGAGATGTTATGCCGAATATGACCCCTCGGCTAGGCCCCTTTGTTGTCTTCGTTGTGACCTTCATCCTTCGGCAAGACATTATGCCAAAGGCAATATCCTTTTCCGAGCTCCATTTCTTTCGGTGGGGTCCCCCTTCCATCGGCGAGACATCTCCTAATCACCAAGACCTTGTGGCGATGAAATCTTGCTTTGTCGATGTCGTTTTGTTCATTGAGACTTTGATGGATCAGCAAGACTTATGCTGATATTACTTTATGTCAGCGAGACATCTTTCCTTCCCCAAGACATTATGCCGAAAGCCAAATCCTTCGGTGAGCTCTTTTTCCTGTCGAGGAGACATCCTTACATCGGCAAGACCTTTTGCCAATGTCAAACCTTCTTGGCGAGGTCTTTTTGTTGTCGGCGAGACATTCTGAAGGTCTTGGCGACTCTCTCCTTTGAGGATTTTCATGTCAAACCTGAACAAGGTAGGCTTCCCAACTGAGTTCCCTATGACCTAGCATCAGATTCATGACTTTTTCCCTTGTGCGAATGTTCCATTTGGCCTTCTCAAACCTCTGTCACATGATTTACCCTGCCTGACTGAGCCCGTGGGTGAAAATTAGGTAACATCCCTTAAGCCATCGTTTTGTCCGAGGACTTTAATTCATAGATCCCCTTAAGCCATCATAATTTCTCCTAATTTAATGAAATTTTTAATGAAATTTCACATCACATGTTAACAATTATTTGTTTTTCATTTACATTCTTTAGACATAAATGAACCTTACAGATTTTTTCATTTGTATTCAATTAGGTCATTTTTATTGAATGGTTTAAGGGGATTTTTAAACATGTATCTTACATTTTGAAATTTTAACATGTATGATCAAGTTGAATGATGTATGTATGT
>VDFB02172016.1:0-46647 GCA_007258455.2 Sequoia sempervirens
GGTGCCCAACAAAGATTCTGAAGAATAAAGTCCCTCAAGAGGCTTGGACAGGTACAAAACATAGTTTTTCTTAATTGAAAGTATTTGGTTGTGTTGCATATGCTCATGTTCCAAATGAGTTGAGGAAGAAGTTAGAGAATAAAGGAAAAAAATGCATATTTGTTGGTTATTCAGAGGATACAAAGGCATATAAGTGGTTTAATCCTATGACTAGAAAGGTTATATCAGCCGTTATGTTGATTTTGTAGAAGATGAAGCATGGGATGGAAGTGTAGAGAGGAATGTAAAAATTACAACTATTGTTCCTCATGATGACATGGCAAATGAAGTGTTCCTAACATCAAGTATAGCTGAAATAGTAGCCCCTTCCACTCTTGGGATAACACCACAAGTTTTATCTCAAGCTACACCTTCATCCACACCAAGCAGATCTTCAAGGTTGTTGTCCACACCAAGAGAACAACAAACTCCACAAGAAACTATAACAACATCTACATCAGTTGGCATCCTTAGAGCAACTTCAAATAGTACTCCAAGTAGTTCAACATCTTTAGATCCAACTTTAGAAAGCTTGTTGCCATGAAAAACAAGAAGTGTTAGTGAGTTGTATAATGTTAATACTTGACAAATTCATTTTTAGTTTTTTTTTTTATTTGCTCATGTAGATGATACATTAACATTTGAAGAAGCTATGGGTGATGATAAATGGGCACAAGCCATGGATGAAGAGATTGAATCCATTGAGAAAAACCAAACATGGGAGTTGGTAAATTTTTCTAAAGGAAATGATGTAATTAGTGTCAAATGGATTTATAAAACTAAGCAAGATGCTGATGGAAAATTGTAAAAGCATAAAGCAAGGCTAGTTGCAAGAGGCTTCACACAATCACTTGGTATATACTTCAATGAAACATTTGCACTTGTTGCAAGGTAGAACATTGTTAGGATAGTATTGGCTATTGCTGCCCACAACAAGTGGCCTATGTACCAAATGGATGTGAAGTTGGCATTTCTAAATGGCTATCTATAGGATGAAGTGTATGTGGAACACCACAAGGCTATGAGATACCAGGTCATGAATACAAAGTATATAGATTAAAGAAGACACTTTATGGATTAAAGCAAGCTCCTAGAGTTTGATATAGCTGCATTGACTCCTATTTCATTCACAATGGTTTCAAAAGAAGTGGTTGTGAGCCAACATTGTACATCAAAGTCAACAAGAAAGGTAGCATTCTAATTGTTTGTTTTTATATGGGTGATCTAATCTTTACCAGTGATCTTAGCATAGATGATTTCAAATCAGCCATGAAGAATGAGGTTGAAATGATAGATTTGGGTCTTATGAGATATTTTTCGGGCATTGAAGTCCATCAATCCAATACTGGTATATTTATTTCTCAATCTAAATATGCAAATGAAGTCTTGAAGAGATTCAATATGGTAAATTGTAAGGCAGCCCCAACACCCATCATGATGATATTGAAGCTAAGGAAGAAGGATGATGGACCATGTGTGGATCCTACATTGTTCAAGAGGCTAGTTGGAAGCCTTATGTATTTGACAGCCACAAGACCAATCATTATGTATGTGGTAATCCCAATTTAAAGGTTTATGGAGTCTCCAAAAGACTCCTATTGACAAGCAGGTAAGAGAATACCGAGTTATGTGAGTAGTACAAAGGACTTTCGCATATTGTATTCCACTTTAGATGATTTTAGTATTTTTGGGTACACCGATAGTGATTGTGGTGGCAATATTGATGATAGAACAAGCACATAAGATTATACTTTTCACCTTGGGATAGTTATTGTGTCATGGGCTTCACAAAAAGAGTCCATTGTAACTCTTTCTTTAGCTAAAGTTGGGTATGTGGTAGCCACTAGTACTACTTGTCAAGCTATTTGTATGTGGAGGTGTTGAAAGATTTAATGCATTTTCAAAAAGAAGCCACTACAATAGTTTGTGATAACAACTCAGCCATTGTCTAGAAATCATGTTTTTCATAAGAGAACTAAGCATATTGATAAAATGTATCATTTTATTAGAGAGCTAGTAAACAACAAAGAAATTTGGCTCAAATTTTGTAGGTCTCAAGATCAGTATGCAAACATCTTCACCAAGGCATTAGGGAAAGAGAGTTTTGTCTAGAACCAAAGAGATCATTTGGGCATCATAGATGGCAATAGTTGTGATTAAGGGGGAGTGTTGGAAATAATCCCAACTTTCAGTTGCATTAACTCACTGTATGCACTTCTAGTCTAGTGCCAACTTGTCTTTCATCTTCCCACATGTCTGATATGATTTTTCTCTAGCTCATTCCATGTCATTTGGACATCCATTCAGATCTATTTTTTATATTAATTAAAAATATCCATCTTCAAGATTTTCTATGTTGGTTTTTATATCAGCAATAAACTTGTAATTAATGTTTTATCTTTCCCTCTTTTCTGCTTGGGTACAGTTCTTGCATATAGAAAAAATAATGTTTTTTCTTCTACATAATGTATGAAGTGTGAATAGTAGTAGTCTGAAGGCATCAAATAGCATATGAAAAGAACAACAATTCTTGTATTCTCCAATAAACAATGAATATTTAAAAGCAAGGGATATATGTATAGGTTATTTTGTGTCTAAATGAGCAACAAATTTTTGTGTGTATTCGAGTGTAATTGAAATCAAGTTGAATACTTAATAGAAGATTTCTTTTTTCTATTCATTTATTGCTCAAATTTATTATTAGTTTTTGCTTCTTCTTTTTTCTCTTCTTTGCCTCTATCCCATAGCTTCCAAACCAATCTATAAAATAGTGCACAATAGCATGATACCAAATCCTAGAAAATACTCGTGTCGTTATAAATGCATGAACTATTGGGAGAGACCCAACTTCCTAGGAAGAGCCCAATTTGTTCAAACTTGAAAGATTTTTCCAAAGAAAAATTGATGTGAAAGGCCAAGATTTTGAGCTCATACCATTTGGTTCAAGTTGAAGAATATGCCTAGGGATTAATTTAGGTTTGTCCATGATTCAATTGGGACTTACACACTGGTTACATTGCTTTAACTGGGATCTTCCTGAAAGGGTTACTATAGAGAATCTAGATATGTCTAAAGAATTTGGTAATACAATGATAAGGGCACTTCATCTTCATGCCATTCTAATTTCCTGCCTTCTACTTGATTGATTTTGTAGACACCTAAAAATGACCTAGGCCTACAAGCTTTATTTTTACCACCTTCATCCTAGCATAATTATGGCATTTAATTATGTCCTTGGTCCACATTCGACTATTGATTAAATAATTCATAATTATTTAATTAATTCATGTCCTTTTATTCTTCATGATTATTAAATAAATAAATTTTATTTGTTTATTAAATATGTCATTAATTGTCTAAGTCTTCCCTTAATTAAATAAATTTGTTAATTTATTTAATTCCCATCGGTCATATGTTCCTTCCTAATTATTAAATAAATAAGTTCCATTTATTTATTTAATATGTCACTAACTATCTTAATTAAATAAATTGATTAATTTATTTAATTAATTAATCTTATCTGCTAAATTAAATAATTAAATTTAATTATTTAATTGCCAAATTAATATTCCTCTCATTTTAAATAAATCAATTATTTAAAATGTCATCACAATCTTCTTAAATGTCCGTTCGATTTTGGTAGAAGCAATGCGAAGATTATTTATTGTCTCATAAAATCCATAATTTGAATTAATTTAATTCCAAATTGGTAGTCAATCTTCAAAAATGGAAGTGTCGGGTGGGTCTTGATTTTCCAAATCGATCTTAGGTTCAAAATCTTATCTTCTTGATTTTTTGAATCTCACAAAATCGGTCTTTATCTTCTTGATTTTTGAATCTACATAAAATTAGACAATCTTATCTTCTTGATTTTTGAAAATCCTTATTTTTTCTAATTAGTACCATTTATTCTCCACCATCGATCACGATTATGAGACGACATTATTACAGTAGTTGATTAAGGATTTTTCCCTAACCCTAATTAGGGATTCTCAGATTTAATCTGGACCTCTCATTTTAGGTTCTCATCATCAATTAATCTCACCCATCCACTCGAAATTGTGTTTTCTATAAAAGACAATTTTGCTCATAATTTCGGACCCCGTCATTTTTAATATAGGATTTTGGCTTTCTATACAAGATTTTTTAGTTAGGGACCCCCATTCAAGTGGCCATACATGGGGCAAGAGATTAATCACCATTAAGGTGGCACTCCAGCCTAAAGAGGTTAAGCTCAACAGGGTTTAAGGGAGTACAACTCCTTCCGTATGACACATCCGCACAAGCAACCTTAGGTTTTCCCTTAAGGTTTACATTTATATACCGATCGGGGGTAGCTTGGCTTTAGCTCTATTGCCGGTTTGAGTCACATTGGGGTGATGAAATCCCCAGGCAGGCCCAATTTCTAGAGTTGGTAATTGTTTCTCTTACACCCAAGATTGCCCGAAAGTGCGAGGGGAGAGGATACTCCGATATACCAAGTCAGGGTAATAACAAATAAAAATGGGTTTGGTTTTCTGATCATGAGGTTTTCACCAAGTGAGAGCATACTCACCTACCATCTTGCAAACACAATCATATAAAGAAGACATTGTTTTTTTTATGTGCACCAAAGTTAAATGTTTGCTAATCTAAGAAAAAACAAGCACAATGCTTATTTTATTCTGTCTTCGATATTTGAATCTACAGACAAAATCAGAGGATTTCTTTTAGGTTTGATTAGGAGTGTTAGCAACAAACAATAAATGACAATGAAACCCAAAGATCTTACAAAATACAAAGGAAGTAAAATACAAAATGATTATACCTGATCGCCGAGACTTCCATGATTCACTTTTGTAATACCTTCTTACTTGTTGGATGATGTTGCCCTCAGATTCGTCGTGCGAGAAAATCTGCAAATGCCTAAGTCCTACACCAAGCTTTGAAGGATTTATGCTATGTCTAAATGCCTAAGCTTATTACTACAATTTTGAATGTCTATGCCTAAACAAATGCCAAGACTTTGATCAAATGACTATAATGAATATTGAAATTGCCTATGAAAATAAGTGTGCAAGTGAATAAATGCCTAGAATGTCTATGTAAAATGTCAACATGTGCGTGTGTAATCGAAAAGTGAGAGAAAAATGGCATTTTATAGAAAATGTCATTTTGAATGGATGGGTGAGATTAATTGATGATGAGAACCTAAAATGAGAGGTCCAGATTAAATTTGAGAATCCCTAATTAGGGTTAGGGCAAAATATTTAATCAAATGGTGAGAATAATGTCTCAAATAATCAGATCGACGGTGGAGAATAAATGAGATAAATTAATTAGAAAATAAGGATTTTTGAAAAATCAAGATAAGATTGCACGATTTACTTGAGATTGAAAAATCAAAGAAGATAAGATTATGCGTGAGGATTCAAAAAATCAAGAGATAAGATTTGGTGAAGATGATTTGGAAAATCAAGAATGCGCTGGGTGCGATTTTTGGAAGATTGGTGCAATTTGATAGAATTAATTCAGAATATATTGACCTATGAACAATAAACCTAATCTTTTCAGAATACCAAGTGGCAGTGTGATGACGTACAATATTGATTTATTAAAATGAAGAGCAATAGAACAGAGACCAAATAATTGGTGAATTTTAGAAAGATAAGATTATTGGTCAATAAAATTGTCAATTTATTTAACCAAACAGTTAGTATTTATAATAAACTAAATAAAGTGACTGTTATTTATGTCGAGAAAAGGCTGCCATATTAGAGAAATTAAATAAATTCCAAAAAATTTATTTAGTAAGGAAGACTAGAAAAATTAATGGCATTATAATAAATAAATAAAATTTGCATTGCTAATATCATGAAAATAAGAGACATAGTGAATAAATAATTATGAATAAATAGTCGGAGAAATAGACAAACATATTAAATATTATTATGCTAGGATGAAATGGCTCAAAAATGAAAATAGAACCTAAGGTCTGAAATATCTATTTCTTTGTCATAGTATTTGAGTGTGCTTGTTGTGACAAAGAAAATAAGTCAAAAGTATGCCCCAATGCCAAATATGATGAGGAAGAATGATGAGGAGGGTTGCGGTATGCCCCCTCGAGAGGACAGACAGGTTCGAAGGACATGGGTGTGCTCTCGAAATTAATGAGAAGACCAGAATATGAAGAGACAAATAAATGTTATTGCAAAAGATATGGATGATTATATGGATGCAATGCCTATATGAGACGAGTGAGTGAAAATGACAAGAATAAAGAAGATGCATGTTAGTTCCTAGACCAAATCCTTCAAAACATTGCCATAGGACTTTAATATTTATTGCTCTTAATCATCATTGGGCGAATTGTTGTAATGGCCAATAAACACCATGATATGACATAGATCAAGGTGTGCAAGGTCGTACCATCACATAAGACAAGCAGTCATAGACAAGGATGATCATGACTCATACTAATAGCGTGATGGCCCCAGTCTTTTTGTCATAATCAACCACAAGCAAAAAAAGACAAAGACAATTCATGAAACATCATTACTTCTCTAAATCCTATTTCTAGGACATCCTTGAGAAACTAGCAGCATGATTGCCAAAATACAAAATAGAGCCTTTATCATGATACGTCATTTTTTTCTAAATCCCAAAGTTAGGACCTCGCTGATAAACTAGTAGTCATGCGTGTCAATTGACATGATATGTCACTGCTTCTCTAATTCCTGCTTAGTGGGATCTTGCTGAAAAACTAATATCATGATAAAAACTAAAAAAACAATTGTCAAGTGTTTTCCAAGTGCGTCTGGATATCCATTGTTCTGATACCAAGATGCCATGTTTGATAATGTCGAGGTGTCGAAATGTTTAAAGTTTTGATGACCTTGGAAAATGTCAAGAATTGGTGAATTCAGGAAGGACACATCCTGAATAACGCTGATGACAAGAGGATTTGATCCCTGATAGTCGTAAGGGGTCCCTCTAAATGATGATGATGCCTAGGAAGGACACATCCTAAGGCATAAATGACAGAGTTTGTTCTTCAGAAGGACACATCTAAAGAATACTGATGTCATGAAGAGTGATCTTTAGATGTCAAGAGGATCACTCAAAATGTCGAATGTTGATGACGACACCTAGGAAGGACACATCCTAAGGTGTAAATGACAGAGGTTATCATTCAGAAGGACTCATCTGAAGACTAACCAAAATTTGACAGTTTGACTGGGTTATGATGATTTGACTTGCTCTGACTGAGTTTGACTTGTGTTTGACCATATGCCGATATTGCCTTGATGATATGAGTGATGTGCTTATGAGATTGCCATGTTGAATAAATGATTGTTTTACTTTGTTTCAGGAGTTTTCCCATGTGGAAATTGATTGAATATTTTTGACGTGTGTGCCAGTGTAGTGCCATGAACCCTAATGGACTAACCTAGTGTGGCCTCGGGGACTCATCAACAGATGGCCTTGCCTACATCATACACTCAGAGACCTCGTAGTTCGAAATGACCAATGACTTTGTCTTGATGAGCAAAGATTGCATCATGATTTTATTTTGACAAACCTAAAAGGACTGACTTAATGTCTCGGGGACTCAAAATGTGAGTCTTGCCTACGTAGCAAGTGTGCAAAGACAATGTAGTTCAACAATGACAAAGACTGATTGATATGACTGACTTTGACAAGAGATGACAATGTGTTTGCGCTTTTCGAGCAGTCTCATGTTTTTGTTTGTGGTTTTCTTCAAAACGTTTTATGATTTTTAGGTCTTTCTTCCAGACTTTTTACAATGTTTTTGGTCATTTTTTTAGGACTTTTTGCGATGTTTTTTGTCTTTTTTTAAGGACTTTTTGCAATGTTTTTGTCTTTTTTCAGGAATTTTTGCCAATGTTTTGTCTTTTTAGGACTTTAGATGTTTTGTCTTTTTGGGGACTTTTTGCTAATGTTTTTGTCTTTTTTTTTTCAGGACTTTTTACTAATGTTTTTGTCTTTTTTTTTTAGGACTTTTTGCCAATATTTTTGTCTTTTTTCAAGACTTTTTGCCAATTGCCAAGATCATGTGCGACATCCACTACAGTTTCATGATAAATTTTTTTCCCCCAGTCAGGTCCAAGACTTAGCCATTTTTAAGGGAACATGGATGAGATGCTACTGGTTTACTAGATGGACAGTCGTCAAGACTTGATGTCAATCATTTTATCCACTATGATAGGTAGGGTAGAATGTGGTGGCGATGTGCATAAAAATGGTGATAATACCTTTTATCTTAGGCCAAGTTAGACAAAGTGACATTAGGTAGTAGAGCAATGATTGATTACGCATGGCGCCTGTTTGCCAGGTTTTCACCATGATACCTGTCCAAAGCGCTTGTTTGCCAGTTTTCACTATTGAACGAATCATTTTTCTCTTTACTATTTTCTTGACTTTTTAATTTTTTTGGTGTCACCAAGACGCCTGTTTGCCAGGTTTTCATCAGGGTGATGATTTTTAAATTTTTCAATCTTTTTTTTGTATTTTATGGTTTGCAACTCAGTCCTCTGATGCTATACGTAGAACCTTCAGAGATGTAAACTATTGATGGGCTCTGTCAATTGTTCTCCATCTGGAGTTTCCAGTTGATAAGCTCCACAACCAAAAGAAGATATGATAATGTATGGACCCAGCCAGTTTGGTTCAAATTTTCTTGGCTTTTCTCTGTCTTCTTAGTTCTTGGGGTTCTACATGAGAACTAGGTCGCCAATGTCAAACTTTCTGACCATAGCCTTTTTATTGTAGCTACGACAAATACGGTTCTGATATGCTTGGAGATGGTTCAGTGAATTTTTTCTTCTTTCTTCCAGCATTTCTAGCTCATGCAAGCGTGATTGTCAGTACTCCTCTTCATTAGTTAGACCCTTCAGAGAGACTTGTAGCGAAGGAATTTCGACCTCGATGGGTAAGATGGCCTCAGCGCCAAAGACTAGGGCAAATGGGGTGGCCCCTGTAGGCGTACGAATGCTAGTTCGGTAAGCCCACAGAGCAAGGTTGAGTTGTATGTGCCAGTCACGGCTAGCATCATTGACAGTCTTTTTGAGAATTTTGACAATGGTTTTATTGGACGCCTCAGCTTGGCCATTTCCTTATGGGTAGTATGGAGATGAAAAGTCGTGTTGGATATGGAATCACTCACATAACTCACGTACGTCTTGGTTTTTAAACGGACGTCCGTTGTTAGTGATGATGGATTGCGGAAGGCCATACCAAAAAATGATGTAGTTAAGGATGAATTTTGATATTTGTTTGCTAGTAATATATGTCAATGGGATGGCTTCAATCCACTTTGTGAAGTACTCAGTGGCAGTAATAATGAATTTGTGGCCGTTGGATGAGGTTGGATGAATCTTACCCACGAGATCGAGTCCCCATTGAGCAAAGGACCAAGGAGAAGTGATCGGCCAAAGTTCTTGTGCTAGAGCATGGACCAAATCACTGTGAATTTGACATTTGCGACAAGTCCTGACATATTCAATTGCATCTTTTTCCATTGTGGGCCAATAATACCCGAGTCTCATTACCTTCTTAGCCAGAGTAGGACTGCTCGAATGAGATCCGCATATACCATTTTGCACTTCTCGTAAGGTCGTACATGCTTCGTCGGTTTCAAGACATCTAAGGAGGGTATCATCGAAACTACGGTGGTAAAGGGTGTCACTGACAATGGCATACCTTGTAGATTTCCTAATGAAGGATTTCCTTTGGTTATTGGACAGGTTCAGTGGAAGGGTTTGAGACTTTAGGTAGTCGTAAATGTCCTGATACCAGGGAGAGTTGGGACCAACAAGTTCACAAACCATTTATGATTCTG
Organism: Sequoia sempervirens; assembly: GCA_007258455.2. Classification (NCBI taxonomy): domain Eukaryota; kingdom Viridiplantae; phylum Streptophyta; class Pinopsida; order Cupressales; family Cupressaceae; genus Sequoia; species Sequoia sempervirens. The sequence goes on from VDFB02172016.1 coordinate 9,881, forward strand.
GGATATCATATGCCGGTATCAAGAGTTGTTCTACTAAGAACTCAAATTGTGACACATTTTTAGGGATGTCCAAGAGAGAACTAATAGTAGCCATTGCATCAACTGCCTTATTCTATGCCCTGGGAATTTGTTCAAAAGAAATCAATTGGAAGTATGTCAAGAAACTGTCCACCATGCTCTTGTAGGGAAGCAACTTCTCATCCTTTGTTTCATAGTCATCATTCACTTGGTTGATCACGAGCTTGGAATCCCCGAATACAAGCAATGTCTGAATTTTCCATTTGATTACCAACTTGAGACCTGTGACTAGTGCTTCATATTTGGCAATGTTATTTGTACAAGGGAAAGCGATCCTGAATGACTTAGGAATTGAATCCCCCTGTGGTGTGATAAACAAGATTCCAGCGCTTGAGCCATGACCAGTATGAGACCCATCAAAATATAACTTCCATGGTGCTGCCGGTTCCGCATGAAAAATGGACTCATCAGGAAAATCAGTTACTAATGGATGAGTGACTTGGATTGGTGCATCTGCTAGCTGATCTACTATTACCTGCGCTTTTATTTCCTTACGCTCGACATATTGTATGTCATACTCGCTTAGTATCATGACCCATTTTGCTATCCGACCTGTTAATGCCGCCCGACTTAAGAGATATTTCAGTGGATCAATCTTGGTGACTAGCTGTGTCTGATGACTGAGCATATAGTGTCATAGTTTTTGGGACGCAAAGACAACAACGAGGCATGCACATTCAATGTATGTGTACTTCAACTCATACCCTATCAGTGTGTGACTGATGTAATATATTGCTCTTTCTTTTCCTTCATGATCATTTTGTGCCAGCAATGCCCCCAGTGTTGAACTAGTAGTCGAGATGTATAGAATTAATGGCTTTCCATGAATAAGAGACATGAAGATTGGTGTTGATAGTAGGTAATATTTAATTTTCTAAAAGGCCTCTTGACATTTATCTGTCCATACAAAGGGAATACCCTTGCGCAACAAATACTGAAATGGATGACACTTATCTACCAATTGGGCTATGAAACACCAGATAGATTGTACTCTGCCTTGCAGAGTTCTGAGTTCACTGATTCCTCTGGGTAGAGGCATGTCTATGATTCCTTTGACCTTTTCCAGATCGACCTCTATGCCTCTTTGGGAAACTATGTACCCCAAGATTTTACCTAATGTGACCCCAAAAACACACTTCTTAGGGTTTAATCAAACTTTGTACTCTTCCAGTCTCTTGAAAATTGTGTCAAGTACCTTCAAATGATCTTTCCTTGTTGCTGATTTGGCCAAGAGGTCATATACATAATCCTCCATTATTTTGTGCATCATGTCATTGAAGATCATGGTCATAGCCCTTTGATATGTGGCACCTGCATTTTTGAGACCAAAGGGCATGATGTTCCAACAGTATGTACCCCATGGGCAAGTAAATGCCGTTTTGTGTTGATCCTCAGGAGCAATGCGGATTTGATTATAGCCAGAGAAACCATCCATGAGGGATAGCATCTCATGTCCTATAGTTAAGTCAACTATGATGTCAATGTTGGGCAAAGGAAAGTCATCCTTTGGACATGCTTTATTTAGATCCCGAAAGTCTGTACATACACGAATCAGCCCATTTGGCTTTGTCACCGGCACTAGGTTGGAAATCCATTCAGCATAATCTATAGACCTTATGAATCCGGCATCCAGTAATTTATTTAACTCAGTCTTGACCAATAGAGCAACTTGAGGGTGCATTTTGCGCAACTTCTACTTGACTGGTTTAGCATTGGGTAATAGTGGCAGATGATGCAGAACCAGTTCAGGGTCCAATCCTAGCATGTCAGCATAGGACCATGCGAAGTTGATTTTTCGTTCTGCAAATAATTTATGAAATTCTAGTTTCTCTTCGTCAGTCAATGAGGTAGCAAAGAGGACCATCTTGGGATCCTCTGCAGTTGAAATGTTATCCTCTATTGTGTCCTTAATAAGCATGGCCGATTTCTCCTATTGCACGGGGAGAAAGTCCAGTCCTCCATCTTTGGGCGCCTCAGAGAGGTTTTCACCCGTAGATACGTCCTTTATTTTTACTATTTTATTGTCAAGAGGTGCCTTTCAGTTTTCACCTAGAGACGTTTCACTTTTTGTTTTCTTACTTTTACTTTTGCAACTAGAGGACTGAACAGTCTTGCCAAAGTATGTCGTGCAGTCTAAATCAATAGCAAATCCTGATTTGTGGTCCCCACTGGGTATGCCTTCTCTCAGTCCCATAAATTCAGCAATTGCCTCATCATTCTGAAATGTATCTAGCACTGGCGGTCCTTACTGGTCCCAATCGACTAGGTCAGGGTAAACTAAGGAGATGCCATCATCCATGTTGGTGAATTGGGGTGAGGATGTAGACAACATACAAACATGTTCAGTGATGTTGTAGATGAGATTATCATCATCCAACTCGACATCGGACTCTATCCAATATTCTCCTTCACTAGTGTCATATTTGTTGTCAAAATAAGGAGTGAAGGTTTTAGAGCCCTGGTTGTCAATGTCGTCTGATACCTCAGATGGATTGGACTGATGGGGTTTAGATGATGGGTGTTGTATGGCATGGGAGGTGGTAGTAGGAATTTGACTATTTGGTGCTTGTTCAATTTTGAATGTTTTCCAAAACTGTTGTTTAGAGGTTAGTTCCCCTAGTTCGACAAACAAATCATCAAGACAACAGTCACTTAGGGATCGTTCTGAGCCAAATTCCCACTCATGGGACTTTGTTTCAGTGAGGGTTTCCCTAGTAGTCTCGACACTATCTGAAGCATGTACTCACTCATTTGAAAGTCCAGAGGTACGTCGATCATCATTATTGGGTGATCCAAACCCTAATCCAAGATACTTTAGAATTTGAAAAGTTTCTATGGGTTCCCTTCAACTAGTTTTATTTTTTCCTAGGCCACTAGTACCATCGTAGCCTTTGGCCTTCATTATGTCATAACCTTTGCCATATCTTTGAACTGGTAACGGGGGTAGTGTGACAGTATCCTTATAGATCCATCCTGTGATGTCAGCAAAGTCTTCCTCACTCATGTCTCCCCACTTGATAAAGACTGTATTCGGTGGAACTTTGAAGGTTTCCTGAGGTTCCATTCTGAAACATGGCTGACCATAGTCCTTGGGAGACCTGGGAATTGTTGTTATGATGTATGCTGTGTGCAGTTTGAATTCTCCGCAGCCAAGGTCCTGAATTTTGACAGTGGATTCAGTCTTAGGGCTAGTGGAAGGTGGTAGTATGGCAGAAGACGTGGATGGAGTGGATGTGGAAGGGTCGATATACTTGGATGATGAGGAGCCAGGTGCTTCTCGGTTAATAGGTATTTAGTTTTTAGAGATTCCCCTTAAGTTTGTACAATATTGGAAAGGGTCGGGGTCTCCGTATGTGGTTACTTCTGTACCATCAAAAGGAAACTTTAGGCATTGATGGTATGTAGACGGAACATCTTTTAAGGCATGAATCCATGGATGACCTAGCAATATGTTATACGGTAGTTCCAAATCCAGGACTTGGCAAGTCATGTCCATGATGACCTATCCCACTTTGATTGGGAGAGAGATAATGCCACGTGAAGAGCGTTCCTCATCATCGTATGCTTTGATCACTATACTTTTCATTGGGTCTACGCACACATCAGAGAACCCTAGAGCTTTAACCAATTTGAGGGAGCATATGTTCAATCTTGCTCCGCCATCTACTAAAACCCATCTAACTTTGTGCTTGTGGATAAAAGTTTCTATGTGTAATGCGTCATTGTGGTTGGTTTTATGTGATGAGTGATCTTGATCCGAGAAGGTGATGTGGTGCGGTGTAGTGAGATATCCCACCATAGTTTCAAATTGATTGACATTGATGTCCTTGGGGACCGACGACTCTAGGAGAGTTTTATCTAGGATTTCTTTGTGTGTGGGAGAGATACAAAGCAGCTCAAGGATAGATATTTGCGCGGGAGTTTTTCCTAGCTGGTCGATAAGGTTGAATTGACTTTTGGGTTTCCATTGTTGTGTGGTTGGGACAGGTTTTGGCTATTTAGCAGATGGAGCAGGTTGTGATTGTTTAGTTGATGGGCCTGATATATTGATTTTGGATTGTCTAGCGGGAGGTGGACCAGCTATAGTGACCTTGCCACTTCGAGTAGTAGCATTACATTGGGGTGCTCTTCTAACTGTAATGGTATTGATGTATTCATTGTCAGTTCAGACATTGTTTATAATAGGTCCACCAGAATAGTCGTACTTGACTCAGGCAAAGTTAGCTTGATTCTGTGGACTTGAAGTGGAAGCATTATGAGAACCATGGTCCTACAGTGGATTCTTGTGGATAGTATGATCTGAATTGGAGGTGAATTGTGATCCACCTACTTCGATGGTGTGACTTTCAATAAGATCTTGTATTATGTTTTTCAATTGTCGACAGTTAGAGGTTGTATGCCCTTTTGCTCGATGGTATTTTTAAAGTGCATTGTCATTCCACCATGCTAGTTTGAATTGCCCTGGGTCATACGATTTTGGTTCTAGAAGTATGATGACCCCATGCTGGAGGCATTTCTTAAGGACTTCTTCAATGGGTTCACCCAAATGGGTGTATGTGCGACCCCTAGGAAATTGTATCATCTGGCAGTATTGTCCCTGATTGTTTTGACTGCTTTGGTTGTTTGAAGAAGTATTGGGAGGAGGTGTCAATGTCGTTGTTGGTCTATTTTGTTGTTGAACCCCTTTCAGGGCCAATACAGGACCTACAGTGTTTGCAGTCTTGGCGTCGACAACACCGTCATTTGTAACGTGCTTATTTTTAACCCAATATTTCTTTTTGTCAACGGGTGGATTGACATTTGTGTTTTTGGAACCATATCTCAGTTCTCCCTTTGCGATAAGGGCTTTCTCAATCTGGACCCCTTTTTCAACTAATTATGTGAAGTTTGTGCAACAATGTATTTGTAATGCAAATTTTAGGGGCCCTAGAAGTGTTTGGACAAACATGTCGACTTTTTCCCTTTCGGGGATGTCAATGTGACATCGACTAGTGAGGCTTCTCCATTTTTGAAAGAATGGGATAAATGTCTCACTAGCATCCTCTTGCGTGAGATTGCACAAGCTAGTGATAGAGGTATCCATGTCGATGTTGTACGCATAATTTCTTATGAATTTTTGTTTAAGCTCATTCCATGTCTGGATATCCTTTTGAGTTGAAAACCATTCAAGGGCTTGACCCGCTAGACTTTTAGAAAAAAGTCTCATCAAGTATGTTTGTTCATAGGTAATGTCCATACAATTGGTTGCAAATTCGCGAACATGCTCAATGGGATTTGTCTTGCCTCTATATTTTGTGAAGTTGGGTGACACATATCCTGGCGAAAATAGAGGCATTTATAAGCTCTTGTCAAATGGGTATACATTCAGGTAATATGATATTTCTGATTTCTTGCCTGAAATGTACATGTTTTGGATAGTTTTCTCCATATCCCTCATTCTTGTTTTGAGGGCGTCCACATTAGGGTTGTTTATGTTTCCGTACGTTGGATTGCTTGGTACACCATGTGTTCCTATTTGTTGTGCGTGAATATTGGTGTATTGTGGCGGTATGGATAGTTGTGGTATGTATGATGTGTGCGGATTGACATGTTGTTGGTATTGAAAGTTATGATTGGGTGCATGTTGGTGTTGAAAGTTATGATTGGGTGCATGTTGATGAGTATGAATGTTAGATGAGTAGGTTGGGATGTGTCCCCCAGCCATGTGTGTTGTTATTTGGGGGATGTTATGACCATGGATGTTATGGTGTGTTAATGATGTCATGGGTTGTGTTATTTGGCCACCTTGTGTAAATTGTTGATTTTGTACAAGGGGAACGTTTGTGTTTGTACCTTGGGAGGCAATGACATTTGACTGTGTTGTTGTGTTAACGTTTTGTTGTTGTCCTTGGATAAATACATGTCTTGTGCCTCCTCCCGAAGGATTTTGTGAAATACCACTAGACAGATATGACGAAGTTGTGTTCATGGTAGTAGATGGAACTGTCAAGGGGGGATTGTTGTGACTTGATGACACCCCCTAGCATTTACTGTCGTGGCATTGACTATAGTGATATTTGTGGTGTTGGGGATGTTGGAGGTGTTTGGGACGTTGGGAGTGGTATGCATTGTCATTGTGGTCCCAAAGGGAGTATTGCTCGTAGTATTTGGAAGTTGACCACTATGTGACATGTTATGTGCGTTGTTGGCATTAGGGTAAGGAGGTGTCAAATTTAGCGTGTTAACGTCAAATCCTTGTGGTAACTTAGCTCCTTCACTCAAGAGCATAGCTAAGAATCTATCTCTGTCTTGATGGACCATTGTTTCAACAAGTTGACAGGCCTCTGGGTCTTGTGCCAATGCCTCTAAGTTTTCCTAAAGTAGTTGGCCATTTTCATTTTTTTGCAAGAATTGTTCAAATGGACTGTTTGATGAGGATTGCATTTTCATTGGAGGTTGATTGTCTAAAAATGGATCGTAAAAGGTCCAGTTTGGGTCATGTGGAGGATTGTTGACAGTAAACGTGGGGTCTTGTCAAAAGTTTTCCATTTGTCTCTTTTGTTTTTGAAGTCTAGTTTCAACCATAAATGAGATTGCTCAAATGAAATTATGACACTACATGAAGTCTAAGTTCAAAATGACGACTAGAATGACTAATGTTTTTGAATTTTTGTGAATAGGATATGCGATGTGTAGCAATGTAAGACAAGGTTATCTAAGCACTTCTATGCTCGTTCTTTGTTTTGATTTTTCATTGTTCTTGATAGCCTCTTTGGATTTTTGATGTTTATTATCTAATAAGCTAACCCATCTAAATTTCCATTGAATACATTGGTGAACCCGACATTTTGTAGAAAAAATTGTGTTTTCTTGTTTGTTTTCACTGTTTTGTAGGTTACAGCCAAGAAGTCATATGAAATGCCGTCACCATCTTTTGAGCACAGAAAAATGGGAAAATAGAATCATTTAAAACATTTTCTGAGTTTTGTAGATCTCAGTCTTAGCTTTCCAGAAATATAAACGGTTTTAAATTTTGTTAAGATTTGAGAAAGTTATGGCTATTTTACTAATCGCTGCTTTTTTAATTTAGTTATTAAAACCTGTGTTTCTTTTTGTCTATAATATTTTTTTGGTACAGAATCATGAAAAATACTTTTTGGGTTTTGAAGGTTTAATTTTCAGCTTTCCATGGATATCTACCACTTAAAATTTTGTTAAATTTTGAAAAAGTTATCGCTGTTTTAAGTTGCTGCTGTCATTAAATTTTAATTTTAATTTTTTTGTTACTAATCTTCGTTTGCAGCGTGTGGTGATTATTATTCATGTGTTGAAGATCATTTCATAAGGAACTACTAATCTTTTGTCTGCAGATTCGAATGTCGAAGACAAAATAAAACAAACATTGTGCTTATTTTTTCATAGATTAGCAAAATTTAACTTTGGTGCACATAAAAGGAACAATGTCTTCTTTGCATGATTGTGTTTGAAAGATGGTAGGTGAGAATGCTCTCACTTGGTGAAAACCTCATGATCAGAAAACCATACCCATTTTTTTTTATTATTACCCTGACTTGGTATATCGGAGTATCCTCTCCCCTCGCGCTTTCGGGCGATCTTGGGTGTAAGAGAAACAGTTACCAACTCTAGAAATTGGGCCTGCCTGGGGATTTCATCACCCCAATGTGACTCAAACTGGCAATGGAGCTAAAGCCAAGCTACCCCTGACTGGTATATAAATGTAAACCTTAAGGGAAAACCTAAGGTTGCTTATGCGGATGTGTCATATGGACGGAGTTGTACTCCCTTAAACCCTATTGAGCTTAACCTCTTCAGGTTGGAGTGCCACCTTAATGGTGATTAATCTCTTGCCCCATGTATGGCCACTCGAACGGGGGTCCCTAACTAAAAACTCTTGTATAGAAAGCCAAAATCTTTCTGTTTGCTAGCGCAACACCAGTCAGTGTGAAGGCATCCACACTTTCACAGTTTGTAGTAGATGTGATCAACTCACCATGGGAGTTTCATGGGGGTTGGAAGCTTGGTTGGCCTGAGAAGAGAGTGCACTGTAAGGGGGAGCCCATGCAGCCAAGCTTCTGAATTCACATGCTACAGATATGCGGTTGGGGAAACCCACGTGGAATCTAGCGAATACTGTCATGGCCTAACCTAGGATTGTGCTTATCTGATGTGTGTTTGGTTACTTTTCAAAACACTGTGTTTGTCAAGTGCTTTCTAGTTTCATCACAACTTCAAACAAAACATTCAACACCAAACATTTCAAACTTGCAATCAAAACCTTCATCCAAGGTCAAATCCAAAGTCTTCATCTTGTCAATAATCTGTCAAACACTGTTTCCTGGAAGATTCTGTCAGAAACCAAACTTGAAATTGCTCAAAGTCTTGACCACTAGTTTGCATTCATTACCATAGGTTTCATACTTCATTCTTTTTCATTGCATACATTTGGCATTAGATTATCCCTAGGTTCACATTTTGCATACTTAGGTTTAGGCAAATCTTGAGCACACTTTGCAAAGTCATTGTTTTCGAAATTAGGCCCTCTTGGACTAAGTTATCAAACCCTTTTTTTAGTCATTGTCCTCTTTTGTGAGATTTTTTTTTCCAACTCAAAAGTCTAGTTAGGAAAACTCACTAGTCATTTAGACCTTGTCACCTTGTCATTTGCAACAAAGTCCTTTAGCAATCAAAATCAAAAACAAAGTTCGAGCATAGAAGTGCTTTGATAACCTTGTCTTACATTGCTACACATTGCATATCCTATTCATGAAAATCCAAAAAAATTAGTCATTCTAGTCATCATTTTGAACCTAGACTTTGCATTTATAACATTAAGTCCTTAGTCAAGCATCATCATCTTAGTCCTCATATTGTCTTTCACAAGCTCGTCATCAATCATTTCCTTAGGAAAACATCATCATCATATTGCATTGCCATCCTTTATTCCAAAAATACAAAAAATTAGTGACATAACTTGTCATCTTAGTCTTCATTGTCCTATTGGCATTAGTCATTTTCTTTAGACAACACTGTCATATTGCATCCCTTATTGTCAAAAATCCAAAAAACATAGTCTTGCATTGTCATCCTTTATTCCAAAAATACAAAAAAATTATTGACATAACTTGTCATCTTAGTCTTCATTGTCCTTTGGCATTAGTCATTTTCTTTAGACAACATTGTCATATTGCACCCCTTATTGTCAAAAATCCAAAAACATAGTCTTGCATTGTCATCCTTATAAAAAATCTAAAAACATAGGCTAGTGTCATCCTTGCATTTACTTGTCATTCTCATCGTCCTCATTTGAGAAAATCTCTTTTACGGTTGATACTAGGCTTCAAAGACAACAACGACAAATGGAAAACTTTGGAAAAGATTTCAATCCCAACATTGATAATAACACTTATGACACAAACCAACATTGGACATTTTCTGACCCATTTCACAACATGAACATGCAATCTTCCATGAACATGCCATCTTCATAACAAAACATTTTTGAACCATTCATACAAAGAGACCAAAATGGATGAGTATATGTCAAAGACTTAGAAGCTGCAGCGCAAAATCCGGATATAGTCTCCTTTGTAGAAAAATAAATCTTACGTGACCCTCAAAGGTATCTAGCCATGCTTTTGGATGAAGGGGCTAAGTTACCACAAGGATTTGACATAAATACTTTTCCACCTCCATCCATCTACCCTCACCATCAACAGTTGCTTAACATAAATCCTACCAGTAATTCACAACAAACGTCCACTTATCACCCTTATCCTAATCTTGACAAGGGAAGCCAACTATCCACTAGTCCATTCCAAACCTCCATGTCATATTCTGACCCTTCACCTATCAATCCCATCCAAGTCTACATGTCTTATCAACCATCTACCAACTCATGTCAAGTCCTCACATCATACCATATCGATCCCATCCAAGTCTCCAAGTCCTATTTTAGTCAACCTTACACTAATCCAGCTCAAAACTCCATGACATATCTAGTCCAAGACTCCACATCATACCCTTGTCCTTCACATACTAGTCTAATGCAAGTCCCCATGTCCTATTCTAGTCCTTCACATACTAGTCTAGTCCAAGTCCCACATCCTATCCTAGTTCGTCATTCATTAATCCTTTCAAGTCATCCCCTGACAAGCCACATCTAGTCATGAAAATTCTATCATAGTCCAAAGTCAAATCTCATTTAATAAACTTGAGGATACATGTCAAGACGAAAGCCCAAGGCATGACATTATAACATCACCCTCATGTCAAGAACAAGGTAGTCCATCCCATGACCCTATTTCTGATTGTATCACCCACGACAACCCCATCTTTGACCAAGACCCTACCATTGACCAAGAAATCCAAATCCATGACAACCCCATCCTTGACCAAGACCCTACCAGTGACCAAGAAATAAAAAATGATCCACTCCTTGACCTTTATGCCATTCATGATCAAACACTTTCCAATCCTATACAAGCCTCGACTATTGACACTTTCCAAAATGAGACACTTGCCTCCATGACACACATAGACGATATTCCTCAAGCACAAGAGTATTCCAATATGGACATATTTGAAAATGATCAAGCTATAGCTGAATTTACTAGGCTCTATGACACTAAAAATAATGATGGCTTCGACATTGCCTTGGAAGCACCAATAGAATTATTTTGAGCTTGACATGTCGCATGATCAGACCAAAGATACCAGTCAGGAATATGTCCAACATGACAATGAAGCTAAGACATGTTATCAACTAGGGTCATTTATCTTTGTCAGAACAAGCTTTCTTGCAGATGAAAATATTACAAGTGACAGTATCCACATACCTAATGATGGGTTAGCATCTTGCTTTCAAAACAACAAATACCCAATCGCAAATAGAATTTGTCAAAGCATGCAATATCAAGGAAAAGAACTAGGCATACATGAGCAAGGCATTCAAGAACCAATACAACTCTAGGAAAATTACAGACATCAAGGTCTTGGCTATTCCTTAGACAACAAATCAAATGATGTTAGTGGTACCTCCTCGATACTGGGGGCAACTTTGTCAGATATAAACATCAAAATGGATTCCATGAGAAATCCTTGTCATAAGATTGTGGCCAACACCCCCTCCACCCACACCATGAACCGTCATTCCATCATAAATAAACCTTCCCTTTGGAACCAACAAAAACAAAAGTCTTACAAGTCAAAAGATCAAAATCAAATGTCAAAGGCCATTGAATCAAACAAAAAGAAAAGTGGACAAATGAAATTAAAATGGATCCCAAAGAAAGATGGATCAAACAAAGACACCAAGTCAAATACAAAAGTCAATCACAATGTGGAGCCACAAGACAAGAGGACTCCCACATACAACAAATGTCCACCTCCTTCAAAATGGTCATCAAACAAGGCACCTAAAACTGTTGGTTCCAAACACCATCCCTCCAAAATTTGTCATCCACCATCCCAAGTTTGGAAAATAAAAAGTCATTCATCCAAACGTCCAAACAACCTTTCCACATCTACCATCATCGGTCATAATCCTACATCTCGCTTAAAGTCCAAAAATCCCACATCACAAATTCGTCACATCTTGGTAACAACTCTTTACCGCAAGGACTCTCATGGCACTCTATCACAATGTGCATATTTTGATAAGGCTAGCTTTAGTATCAGAAAGGATCACAATGACATCGATTAGTTTTATACAAGTGCTATGATCCTGACAAGACAACTCTTTCAGCAAGGTCATTATTGGCATATCATGGCACCAGTCTCTACATTGGCATCATCAATGGATTTAGAATAGTTAGTGGTTATCTAAAGCATCCAGGCTATCCACAAAATCAGAAATACAAAAAAAATAAAAAAATTAAAAAAATCGTCACCCTGATGAAAACCTGGCAAACAGGCGTCTTGGTGACACCAAAAAAATCAAAAAGTCAAGAAAATAGTAAAGAGAAAATTTTCATCCAATGGTGAAAACCTGGCAAACAGGCGCCCTGGATAAGTACCATGATGAAAACTTGGCAAACAGGCGTCATGTGTAAAATAAATCATCTATGTGGACTCTTACACTTGGGGGCAAGTCATCTCATTTCCCATGCCTTCCTCATGACATTGACATCCATCTAAGCCCTATCATTTCTGTCCATTTTCCTACCTACCTTGGTCTTGACATAAAATTGGCACACATAAATCATGCTTTGGGAAAACTCTTGACATGCCTATCCTTTGGTCATACACGATTCACGAAACATCATGTCATTGACCATCATAGTCTTATTGTCCTTATATGACATAGTCCTTGAAAATCATATGACAATTCCCTTAGTCTCATGTCTCTCATCCTTTACCAAGGCCACCCCCTATCCTTTCATGCCTATCACCTATCTTGGCTTTCCCTTGTCAAACGGTCTAAGGATAATCATCATCCCATCTAGTCCTAACCAAGTCATTCCAAATGCAACGAGTTTAATCCATACAAGCACATTATCCAAAATATTACTGACTGCGTTCCTGGCCTGGCTGTAGACCATGATACTTTTGTCACATCATCATCATCCTCACGTTGTTTCGGGATGTGTCCTTCCCATGTCAAACAGCGTTGTCATCACATGTCAATTGGTATTCAGCTTGACTAGGGGCACAATCATGTTTGTCCTTGGATTCTCATGTGTAGGCATCAGTCATTTGGATTTTTCATGATCCTCTTAAACGTCAAAATCCAAAAAAATCATAAAATGACAAAAAAACCAAAAACATCACAAAAAGTCCTAAAAAAAGACCAAAAACATCACAAAAAGTCTTGAAAAAAGACCAAAAACATCGTAAAAAGTCCTGAAAAAATACCTAAAAATTATACAACGTCCTCAAGAAAACAACAAACAAAACATTATACTGCTCGAAGAATATGAACACATTGTCATCTCTTGTCAAAATCAGTCATATCAATCAATCTTTATCATTTGTCCGAACTACGTTGTCTCTGCACATTTGCTACATAGGCAAGACTCACATTTGAGTCCCCGAGACATTAGGTCAGTCCTTCTAGGTTTGGCAAAATAAAATCATGACGCAATCTTTGGTCACCAAGACAAAGTCATTGGCCGTGTCGAACTACAAGGTCTCTAAGTGTATGACGTAGGCAAGGCCATTTGTCGATGAGCCCCCGAGGCCGCACTAGGTTAGTCCATTAGGGTTCGTGGCATCACACCGACACACACGTCAAAAAATCTTCAAGACAACATGAATCTTTCCCAAATGAACAAAAATCATCATGACAATCATTATCACAGCAAGATAATCTCATCGGCACATATCATCATGACAATATCGACATATGGCCAACACAAGTCAAACTTAGTCAAAACAAGCCAAATTATCGCAACTAGTCAAACTATCAACTCTTGGTTACCTTTCAGATGGGTCCTTCTGAAGAATAACCTCTGTCATTTATGCCTTAGGATGTGTCCTTCCTAGGCATCGTCCCTATCATTTGACATTTTCGAGGGATCCTTTCTGACACTTAAGGATCATTCCTCTCGACAACAATGTTCTTTCAGATGTGTCCTTCTAAAGAACAAAACTTTGACATTGGTGCCTTAGGATGTGTTCTTCCTAGGCATTGTCCCTATCATTTGACATTTTTGAGGGATCCTTTTTGACACTTAAGGATCATTCCTCTTGACGTCAATGTTCTTTCAGTTATGTCCTAAAGAACAAAACTTTGACATTGGTGTTTTAGGATGTGTCCTTCCTACACATCGACATTATTCAGGATGTGTCCTTCCTGAATATGGCAACCTTCGGCATTTTTCATCTTGGCATCATTTAAATTTACATTGACACATCAATGCACTCAGCATATAGACACACTTGGCAAACACTTGGCATTTGTTTTTGACTTTTTATCATGTTACTAGTTTTTCAGCGAGATCATAACACCGGTATTTAGAGAAGCAGCAATGTATCATGACATTTGTCTTGTCTTTTGACACTCATGTTACTAGTTTCTCAACGAGATCCGGACAAAAGGATTTAGAAAAACAATGACATATCATGGTAATGGCTTTATTTTGTTTCTTTCAGGAAGTCATATTGCTAGTTCCTCAAGGATGTCCTGGCAACAGGATTTAGAGGAGTAACGACATTTCATGACTTGTCCTTTTTGCCTTTTTATGCTTGTGGCTGATTATGACAAAGACTGGGGCAATAACGCTCTTGGTATGAGTCATGATCTTCCTTGTCTGTGACTGCTTGTCTTATGTGATGGTACGGCCTTGCACACCTTGATCTATGTCATATCATGGTGTTTGTTGGCCATCACAACAACTGGCCCAATGATGATTAAGAGCAATAAATATTAAAGTCCTATGGTAAGGTTTGAAGGATTTCGTCTAGGAACTAACATGCATCTTTTTTAGCCTTGTCATCTTCTCTCACCCATCTCATATAGGCATTGCATCCATATCATCATCCATATCTTTTGCACTAACATTTCTTTGCCTCTTCATATTCTAAGTCTTCTCATCAATTTTGAGAGCACACCCATGTTCTTCGAACCCGTCTATCCTCTCGAGGGGGCATACCGCAACACTCCTCGTCATTCTTCCTCATCCTATTTGGCACTAGGGCATACTTTTGACTTATTTTCTTTGTCACAATGTGACATGCTACATTATGACAAAGAGGGGCAAAATGTAGACACCTAAAAATGACCTAGGCCTGCAAGCTTCATTTTTACCACTTTCGTCCTAGCATAATTATGACACTTAATTATGTCCTAAGTCCACAATCAACTATTAATTAAATAATTAATGTCTTTGTATTCTTCATGATTATTAAATAAACAAATTCTATTTATTTATTAAATACGTCATTAATTGGCTAAGTCTTCCCTTAATTAAATAAATTTCTTAATTTATTTAATTCCCCTTTCTCATATATTTCTTCCTGATTATTAAATAAATAAATTTTATTTATTTATTTAATATGTCACTAACTGTCTTAATTAAATAAATGGATTAATTTATTTAATTAATTAATCTTATCTTCTAAATTAAATAATTAAATTTAATTATTTAATTGCCAATTTAATATTCCTCTCATTTTAAATAAATCAATTATTTAAAATGTCATCACAATCTTAATTGTTAGTCGATTTTGGTAAATAATCTCAAAAAGATTATTTATTGTCACATAAAATCCATAATTTGAATTAATTTAATTCAAATTGGTAATTAATCTTCCAAAAATTAGGTAATCGGGTAGATTCTTGATTTTCCAAATCTGATCTTCAATTCAAATCTTATCTTCTTGATTTTTTGAATCTCGCAAATTAGACAATCTTATCTTCTTGATTTTTTGAATCTTGCAAATCAGACAATCTTTATCTTCTTGATTTTTAAAAATCCTTATTTTCTAATTAATTTATCTCATTTATTCTCCACCATCGATCTGATTATCTGAGACATTATTGTAACTGTTTGATTAAGGATTTTTCCCTAACCCTAATTAGGGATTCTCAGATTTAATCTGGACCTCTCATTTTAGGTTCTCATCATCAATTAATCTCGTCTGTCCACTCAAAATGAGATTTTCTATATAATGGCATTTTCCTCTCACTTTTTGATTACACACAAACACGGTGACATTTTATACACTTTCATACTTGCATTCTTAGATTTATCATAGCATTTATTATAGTCATTTGATCAAGTCTTGGCATTTGTTTAAGCATAGACATTGACAATTATAGTAATAGGTATAGTCATTAGGCATATTTAAAATCCTTCAAAACTTGGTGTAGGACTTAGACATTTGCAGATTGCTCATACGTCCAATCTGAGGGCAACATCATCCATCAAGTAAGAAGGTGCTATACAGGTAATCCAAAGTCATCCCCTGACAAGCCACATCTAGTCATGAAAATTCTATCATAGTCCAAAGTCAAATCTCATTTAATAAACTTGAGGATACATGTCAAGACGAAAGCCCAAGGCATGACATTATAACATCACCCTCATGTCAAGAACAAGGTAGTCCATCCCATGACCCTATTTCTGATTGTATCACCCACGACAACCCCATCTTTGACCAAGACCCTACCATTGACCAAGAAGTCCAAATCCATGACAACCCCATCCTTGACCAAGACCCTACCAGTGACCAAGAAATCAAAAACGATCCACTCCTTGATCTTTATGCCATTCATGATCAAACACTTTCCAATCCTATACAAGCCTCGACTATTGACACTTTCCAAAATAAGACACTTTCCTCCATGACACACATAGACGATATTCCTAAAGCACAAGAGTATTCTAGTATGGACATATTTGAAAATGATCAAGCTATAGCTGAATTTACTAGGCTCTATGACACTAAAAATAATGATGGCTTCGACATTGCCTTGGAAGCACCAACAAAATTATTTGAGCCTGACATGTCACATGATCAGACCAAAGATATCAGTCAGGAATATGTCCAACATGACAATGAAGCTAAGACATGTTATCAACTCGGGTCATCTATCTTTGTCAGAGTAGGCTTTCTTGCAGACGAAAATATTACAAGTGACAGTATCCACATACCTAATGATGGGTTAGCATCTTGCTTTCAAAACAACAAATACGTTCCCATCGCAAATAGAATTTGTCAAAACATGTAATATCAAGGAAAAGGACTAGGCATACACGAGCAAGGCATTCAAGAACCAATACAACTCTAGGAAAATTACAGATATCAAGGTCTTGGCTATTCCTCAGACAGCAAATCAAATGATGTTAGTGGTACCTCCTCGATACTGGGGGCAACTTTGTCAGATATAAACATCAAAATGGATTCCATGAGAAATCCTTTTCATAAGATTGCTGCCAACACCCCCTCCACCCACACCATGAACCGTCATTCCATCATAAATAAACCTTCCCTTTGGAACCAACAAAAATAAAAGTCTTACAAGTCAAAAGATCAAAATCAAATGTCAAAGGCCATTGAATCAAACAAAAAGAAAAGTGGACAAATAAAATTAAAATGGATCCCAAAGAAAGATGGATCAAACAAAGACACCAAGTCAAATACAAAAGTCAATCACAATGTGGAGCCACAAGACAAGAGGACTCCCACATACAACAAATGTCCACCTCCTTCAAAATGGTCATCAAACAAGGCACCTAAAATTGTTGGTTCCAAACACCATCCCTCCAAAATTGTCATCCCACCATCCCAAGTTTGGAAAATAAAAGTCATTCATCCAAACGTCCAAACAACCTTTCCACATCTACCATCATCGTCATAATCCTACATCTCACCTAAAGTCAAAATCCCACGTCACAAATCTGTCACATCATGGCAGCAACTCTTTACCACAAAAGACTCTCATGGCACTCTATTGCGATGTGCGTATTTTGATAATGCCAAATCTAGTATCAAAAGGATCACAATGACATCGATCAGTTGTATACAAGTGTTACGATCCTGAAGACAACTCCTTCATAAAGGTCATTATTGGCATATCATGGCGCCCGTCTCTACATCGACACCATCGATTGGATTCAGAATAGTTAGTGGTAATCCTAAAGCATCTGGGCTATCCACAATATCAAAAACACAAAAAAAAAAATCAAAAATCAAAAAATCGTCACCCTGATGAAAACCTGGAAAACAGGCGTGGTGACACCAAAAAAATAAAAAATTCAAGAAAATAATAAAGATAAAAAATTTCATCCAATGGTGAAAACCTGGCAAACAGGCACCCTAGATAAGTACCATGATGAAAACCTGGCAAACAGGCGTCATGTGTAAAATAAATCATCTATGTGAACTCTTACACTTGGGGGCAAGTCGTCTCATTTTCCCATGCCTTCCTCATGACATTGACGTCCATCTAAGCCCTATCATTTCCACACATTTTTTTCCACTTACCTCGGTCTTGACATAAAACTGGCACACATAAATCATGCTTTGGGAAAACTCTTGACATGTCTATCCTTCGGTCATACATGATTTGTAAAACATCATGTCATTGACCGTCATAGTCTTATTGTCCTTATACGACATAGTCCTTGCAAATCATATGACAATTCCCTTAGACTCATGTCCTATGTCCTTTACCAAGGCCACCTCTTATCCTTTCATGCCTATCACCTATCTTGGCTTTCCCTTGTCAAACGGTCTAAGGATAATCATCATCCCATCTAGTCCTAACCAAGTCATTCCAAATGCAACGAGTCTAATACATACAAGCACATTATCCAAAATTTTACTTGACTGTGTTCTTGGCCCGACTGTAGACCTCCATACTTTCGTCACATTATCATTGTCATCCTCACGTTGTTTCGGGATGCATCCTTCCCACGTCAAACAACATTGCCATCACATGTCAATTGGTATTCAGCTTGACTAGGGGCATAATCATGTTTGTCCTTGGATTCTCATGCATAAGCATCAGTGATATGCATTTGTCACGATCCTCTTAAACGGAAAAATCCAAAAACATTATAAAATGTCCTTAAAAAAGACAAAAACATCATAAAATGTCCTGAAGAAAGACCTAAAAATCATAAAACATCCTGAAGAAAAACATAAAAAATATCCAAATCAATGTCAAAATCCTAAAAATGGAGTCAAAGTCAGTCATGTTAGTCAGTCCATGTCATTGTCGAACTACGTTGTCTCTGCAAATTTTCTATGTAGGCAAGGCCATCAGTCGATGAGTCCCCGAGAAATTAGGTCAGTCCATTTAGGTTTGTCAGAATAAAATCATGATTCAAACTTCTGTCCTTTGAACAAAGTCATTGGTCGTGTCGAACTATGAGGTCTCTGAGTGTATGACGTAGGCAAGGCCATCTGTCGATGAGCCCCCGAGGTTGCAGTAGGTCAGTCCATTAGGGTTCATGACACTACACTGGCACACACGTCAAAATATCTTTAAGACAAAGCGAATCGCTCCCAAATGGGTAAACTCCTAAAAAACAAATCATGCCAATTAGTTGTTTCAGTAGGACAATTTCATCAACAGGCCAATCATATAATCATGACAATACCGGCATATAGTCAAACACAAGTCAAACTCAGTCAAAACAAGTCAAATTATCACAACCAGTCAAACTATCAACTCTTGGTTACCTTTCAGATGCGTCCTTCTGAAGAATAACCTCGGTCATTTATGCCTTAGGATGTGTCCTTCCTAGGAATTGTCCCTATCATTTGACATTTTTGAGGGATCCTTTCTGACACTTAAGGATCATTCCTCTTGGCATCACCATTCTTTCAGATGTGTCCTTCTGAAGAACAAAACTATGACATTGGTGTTTTAGGATGTGTCCTTCCTAGACATCGACATTATTCAGGATGTGTCCTTCCTGAATATGGCAACCTTCGGCATTCATCATCTCGACATCATTAAAACTTGACATTTAGACACACTTGGCAAATACTTAGCATTCGTTTTTGGCTTTTTATCATGTTACTAGCTTTTCAGCGAGATCCTAACACTGGATTTAGAGAAGCAGCGATGTATCATGACATTTGTCTTGTCTTTTGACACTCATGTTACTAGTTTTTTAGCGAGATCCTGACACTGGGATTTAGAGAAGCAGTGATGTATCATGACATTTGTCTTGTCTTTTGACACTCATGTTACCAGTTTTTCAGCGAGATCCCAACAATGGGATTTAGAAAAGCAATGACGTATCATGATTGTTTTATCTTGTCTTTAGATTTTTCATCATGTTACTAGTTTTTCAGCGAGGTCCCGACAACGGGATTTAGAAAAGCAGCGACGTCTCATGATGATTGTCTTACTTTGTCTTTTTTGGGACTGTCATGTTACTAGTTGCTCTACGATGTCCTGACAATAGGATTTAGAGAAGCAACAATGTATTATGATGGTTGGTTTGATTTTTCATCATGCTACTAGTTTCTCAATGATGTCCCAACTACGGGATTTAGAGAAGTAGCGACATATCATGATGATTGGCTTGTTTTGTCTTTTTCAAGTAGTCATGTTGCTAGTTTCTCAAGGATGTCTTGGAAACAAGATTTAGAGAAGCAACGACGTTTCATGATTTGTCCTTGTCTTTTTCTGCTTGTGGTTGATTATGACAAAAAGACTGGGGCAATCACGCTCTTAGTATGAGTCATGATCATCCTTGTCTATGACTGCTTGTCTTATGTGATGGTACAACCTTGCACACCTTGATCTATGTCATATCATGGTGTTTATTGGCCATTACAACAGTTCACCCAATGATGATTAAGAGAAATAAATATTAAAGTCCTATTGCAATGTTTTGAAGGATTTGGTCTAGGAACTAACATACATCTTCTTTAGTCTTGCCATTTTCTCTCACTCGTCTCATATAGGCATTGCATCGATATCATCATCCATATCTTTTGCACTAACATTTCTTTGTCTCTTCATATTCTAGTCTTCTCATTAATTTTGAGAGCACACCCATGTTCTTAGAACCTATCTGTCCTCTCGAGGGGGCATACCGTAACCCTCCTTGTCATTCTTCCTCATCTTATTTTGCACTAGGAAATTTTTTGACTTATTTTCTTTGTCACAATGCGACATGCTACATTATGACAAAGAGGGGCAAAATGTAGACACCTAAAAATGACCTAGGCCTGCAAGCTCTATTTTTACCACTTTCGTCCTAGCATAATTATGGCATTTAATTATGTCCTTGGTCCACATTCGACTATTGATTAAATAATTCATAATTATTTAATTAATTCATGTCCTTTTATTCTTCATGATTATTAAATAAATAAATTTTATTTATTTATTAAATATGTCATTAATTATCTAAGTCTTCCCTTAATTAAATAAATTGATTAATTTATTTAATTAATTAATCTATCTCGCTAAATTAAATAATTAAATTTAATTATTTAATTGCCAATTTAATATTCCTCTCATTTTAAATAAATCAATTATTTAAAATGTCATCCTAATCTTAGCTGTCGATCGATTTTGGTAAATAATCGAAAAGATTATTTATTGTCTCATAAAATCCATAATTTGAATTAATTTAATTCAAATTGGTAATTAATCTTCAAAATTAGTGTCGGGCAAATTCTTGATTTTCCAAATCGATCTTCAGTTCAAATCTTATCTTTTGATTTTCAAATCTTAAAATCAAACAATCTTATCTTCTTGATTTTTTGAATCCCGAAATCGGACAATCTTTATCTTCTTGATTTTTGAAAATCCTTATTTTCTAATTAATTTATCTCATTTATTTTCCACCGTCGATTTGATTATCTGAGACATTATTCTGACCGTTCGATTAAGGATTTTTCCCTAACCCTAATTAGGGATTCTCAGATTTAATCTGGACCTCTTATTTTAGGTTCTCATCATCAATTAATCTCACCCATCCATTCAAAATGACATTTTCTATAAAATTCCATTTTCCTCTCACTTTTCGATGACACACGCACATGCTGACATTTTACATAGACATTCTAGGCATTTATTCACTTGCACACTTATTTTCATAGGCAATTTCAATATTCATTAGTCATTTGATCAAGTCTTGGCATTTGTTTAGGCATAGACATTGACAATTGTAGTAATAGGCATAGGCATTTAGACATAGCATAAATCCTTCAAAGCTTGGTGTAGGACTTAGGCATTTGCAGATTTTCTCACATGACGAATCTGAGAGCAACATCATCCAACAAGTAAAAAGGTATTACAAAAGTGAATCATGGAAGTCTCGGTGATCAGGTATAATCATTTTGAATTTTACTTCCTTTGTATTTTGTAAGATCTTTGGGTTTCATTGTCATTTATTGTTTGTTGCTAACACTCCTAATCAAACCTAAAAGAAATCCTTTGATTACAGATTTCAGTCACAAATCTAGATTTTATGAAGAACATAAGGTTTTCACAATTCATAAGAATGAATATTAAATGTTGGAAGAAAAAAATTGTTGTAAATTTTTTAATATAAACTTTTATTTTTAATGTCTTGTTAGATGATATTGTGTAGCTCTTATTATTGGCAACCTTTGTTGTAGCTTTGACAACTTTTTTTTGCCCATAATTTTGAAAAATGATTGATGCTCATTAAAAAACACTTACCATTAATCAAAACTTTTAGGTAAACTTCATTTCTTAGAAACACAAGTAATTTAGTGTAATTACTTTTTCATAGCTGAACCAACAATAAAAATTCAATAATAAAAAATGATACAACTGAGGACTGTAGAGTTATAACCAGCCAGCTTATCTTAATGGTCCCCCTCTCACACCTACCATTTGCCTCATATTGTCCACAAACATTCCCCAGTCTTCATTACCACCTCAAAAAATATGGAAATCAATTGAGAAATCAAGATAAATGATAATGATGGTTGTCATTTTCAGAGTTGTCATCTTGACAAGTTCATTCTTCTAGAAGTAAATGTGAAAGCATTTGTTATTGAAAGTTCTCTTCAAATTGATTTAGGTGATCGAAAGCCTCACAAACATCATCAAATAAAGATATCATTATCGTCTTTAGACCACTAAAACCTTTGATAATCAAAATCGAAGGAGAAGGACGTCTTTTTTCACTCAAAAGTCCCTTAAAGTGATTTGGTTACCCTGTAATCATCATCACTATCTTGGGATTTCTTAATAATCACATAATAGATTTATTTGGCAAGACTCTCAGTGGTATAATCTAGTCTCTTTTACAAGCATAATTATGCCTAAGTAGTACAATATTATTTATTTTTAGCTCCAACTCTCACTATTTATGTCATTAAACTAGTCACCATTTGTCACTAAAGCTTCAAGACACATGATGCTTATTCTTGTAGATAACCATACACTTCACTCTCGCCTAATCAACCATCCACTTTTCTTTGTAAGGGAAATGTATGTTTCACTCTCTCTCTTCAATTCACAATGCACTTTACTTCCTCTTTGTTCAATTGTATACTTCACTCTTCAATAGGTCATAAGGGTTGTCTCTATCAACATATGCAAGAGTCTTTATAGGTGAAATAAAAAAATTGAGACATAAAAAGAAAAGTGCATCAAATAGAAACACAAATACATTGTTTATTTTTTATACAAATTATATTTGTACTCAATTTCAAGTTGATAAGTGTTAGAGTGAATAATTTATCTATTCTGTATACTTATGTGTACTTAGATTGATGAGGTTAGACAACATCTTGTAAGACTGAATGTGCAAGTTTTTATATCTTTAAAGGTTACCAAGTTACTTGGTAAACCTCATGTATTACCTTTTTGAGGATGGAAGACTTTCCATCTCATCTCAAAAGTCACTCAATGCTTGACATCAAGGTTGATGATTTGGTTAAATAGGTTTTTGGTTTGCACATTCCTAGTGATCCTAAGGTTGACACCTATAGAACACTTTTCTACTCTTTTTTGCCAAATCATTGGGCACTTGTCAATCCACATGATAGGTGGATTGAATTTTTCTTGCCTATATATGCAAGGTTTCCTCAATTATACATTTGGATCGGCTAAATACAATATTGCATTGTTCATTGTCCTTGTTTTTACCTATTTTAGGTCAAAAAAATATCAGCCTATTTTTTTTATTATGGAAAGTATTGTATTATTGAGATCATTTGTAGTAAGATCAAGTCAAAATCTGAGGTTTGCATCATTGCTAGAGGAGGCATTTAAATTTGAGCAATTTGAGTGGAAGGAATCTTATGACAATCTATGTTTTTTTGTTGCTCTTCAAATCACATAGAAGGAAACATTTATAGACTGCTTATCCTCTATATAGGTGCCTTTACTCCAACCTTAGTCGCAATCCTACATTTCATTGTCACATGGGTCTTTGACAATCTTTTGAAGCCTTTTCATTACCATTTTTGAAAGTTGATTTATTTAGAAGAATGCATTTATTACATCTATGATAATTACATCAAGTGGAATGAATATTTTCTAAAGAAATGTATGATATGTTCCATTACAATTTTCTATCAGAGGCATTTTTATTTTGAAGATTAATGTTGAGGTGAAGTATCACTCAGGAGAAGATCTTGGTTGGGTTACCGGTAACGTAAACTATTTGAGCATACACACACCAACTTATATTGAATGAAATGAGTTATTTTGTGTGGGTTATAGGTAATTCATTGAACCATAGCTTTTTGGGAATGAGGTTTATAGGATACTCTTGCACTCTTAGGATGTTTCACCTAAAAGGAGAGAGATAAACCTCACTAAAAATCAATGTGGTTCACTTGAATTAGGAAATTTATGATGTGATTAAGACTAGAAATGAGATGATCTAAATGCAACTAAGTAATGAAATTGACTGATTATTAATGCAAAACCTAAGAAATATTCAATGTTTGAAAATACAATGTGATATGCAAACATGAACTAAAAGATGAATAAATGCAAAACATAAATGAAGAAGGTTTAATCAGAGTGCACCTGGGTAGTGAATGTTGAATCTGGAATGATCTAGATGCTTACAAAAATTGGTGAAAATCACTAGTGGGACTCATTCGCCACTAATGGCGAATCAGTCCTGCTTTTGACAAAAACTTTTGGAAACTGGTCTCTAACCATTGGGATCTAGAATCTGAAAAAATCTAACTTTTCAGCCTTAAAGCGGGACTCATTCATCATTGATGGTGAATCATTCATCTCCCAAAATTCTATGAAATCAGGGACCAATTCTGTAGCACCAAATCTGAGCTTGTCTTCTTGTTGGGTAGCTAGAGTCAAATCTATAGAAAATTGATTGTAGGTTGTCTCCAACCTTGAAATAGATTTGATTTGACTTGAAACACTTTGTTGGCTTCTTTTCCACTTTTCAACACTTAATTGCTTGATAAATCTGCATACACAAGTCACAACCTTGTTGAAGAAATCTGAAGTTATATCAATGGCTACCCCAAAATACTTGATTGATGCTTGATTGAATGATGCAAAGTGCCCAAATGATAATTAAATGCTTAGTGAATGAGGAGATTCTTGAATGAATTTGGAGATGTAAAATGAGGAGAAAAACACTTATTTATACACACTTGTTCCTTAGTAATCCAATGATACCTCATCACAGGCCGACATAAGGTAATTTTGAATAAAAACACAAGAAAATTTGAAATATTCTGAATTTGGAGCCAAGAGGGACTCAATCATCACCCATGGTGAATGGGTCCCACCTTGGACTTGAAAGTGGGTGTTGGAAATTAAGTCACATTTAATGCTATTTGTCAGGTTTACAATAAAAATCACACTTAATTAAGCCTTATGAGTGCATAAAGGGGTTAAATAAAGCATAAGAAATGTGTAAATAGTTAAAGTAAGCCTAGAATTGTAATGAATAGAGTCTAGAAAAGTGTAGAATTTTTTTACAACACTTCACAACACCTTCACAAGAAACCATAATTTGAATTTTAAGGACCTAATGTGAATGTTCAAGCCACATTGCAACATTAAATCAAAGCGAAATGGACCAAGAATCATGAAGGAAAGACCTAAAAGACCATGAAAATGTCAAAGAACCATTTTTCTATGGTACAGTCATCCATAGCTTGTATGTTTCCATTAGTATTCTTGTTTACTTTTGCATGCATTTGGGAGTGATGTTTATCTATTTGGTTTATGCGATCTATCTTGTGACATTACAATCATATGGATAGATGGGATGTAGGTGGAAGTATGTTTATATGTATGCACATGCGTATCAGGAGGATTTGGTGACACATATATGCATATGTATAAAGATACCACACATACACACCTATCAATATGATGGTAAAGTAAATGGATGTAAGTGAATTAGAAGTGGACATACATACATATGTATAGTATATACATGTATCCATAGGGATATTCATATTGATACACACGTACGTTGGCAAATGGATATGCCCATACGGATGCATCGATATGGTATACCTACACATACGTGTACATAGAGGTATACACACACACACACACATATATATATATGTGTGTGTGTGTGTGTGTATGTGTTGTCCTTGTCATTGCACCAAAAGATCGACTTGCCAATGCCTGATAGAAGTGTCAGTTAAGATCCATAGGAGGCTATTAGACCATGTCACAAACCCAAGTGCTGTGTTGGAAAATGAAGACCAAGGGACACACCATCTTGCAACAATCCCCCTAGCACAAGTGAGGGGTTTGATCCTTTGACCAGTTCTGATACCAATTGTTGGCCTTGCCATTGCACCAAAAGATTGACCTATCAATGATCGATACAAGTTTCAGTTAAGATCCACAGGAGGCTATTATACCATGTCACAAACCCAATCGTTGTGCTAGACAAGGAAGACCAAGGGACACACCATCTTGCAACAATATACACACATCTTGTGTAATGTGGATATTATTAATATTATTATTATTGCCTTCTGAATTAACATATATATATATATTTAAATATATATACATGTTTAATATAAGTAAACTATAAATATATATATAATTCATATTATTCTCAACTTTGGAAATCAAATTATTCAGATTTAATAAATGATTTGATTTTCTAAAGACTTCAACTCATGAATATATAAACTTTGGCGTATGAAGGCCGATATAGTTTAATATGATGGAATTAGAATTTGAATCACATATGACTCTAAAAGAATTCACACATCACCTATTAGAAAACACACATGCACAAATCCATGAAATGCGTCTAAATCTTTGACCAGGTCAAAATTTGTAGCTTGACCAAATTCAACACAGTAAATGAATTTCATCGTATGAACCCAAAAATAGTCGATGTTGTCTATGTGTAAATGAAATATGATTGACTTATTCTCAGATTATGAAATCCTACCATCTCACAGGTTTGGAACCACCTCTGAAACCATTTTATGTAGGTGTTGATTTATGAAATTCTCCATGTGCTTTGGAAATAGTCTTCATAATGCTGGCAAAATTGGAAGTCAATTCACCATGGTCATTGTTGAGTATAAAATTAATTTAGCACCACCTCTAGGTTCATTATTTCAAATGGAAGTGGTGTCAATTCACATGCCATGGTTTTAGGGAATGTTGGAGGCTAGAATCTCTATAAATAGTCACCAATTCCCTTATATCATACGATTCTGATCATCTTCATTTATCTTTTGTCATTTGGGTATCATCTTGCGCATTAATATATGTCCATTCTTCATATTACTGAAGTGATCATTATTTGCAACCAAAATTCACTTTTTTCTGGGTTCACTACTACCATTAAGGAAGGTGCATCATACCAAAGGAATATGTCATTATCTGTTAATCATTTCAAAGTTAGACTAGTCCATTTCATTAGTTATATGAGTGAGAAAAGAGTGGATTTTGTGAGGAAGAGTTGTTTAATTCTGAGAGGAGAGTATGAATTGAGTTGAGAAGCTGATTTGAACTAAAGTGAAGGATGCATTTTCATCATTTTTGGGGAAAGTGATAACGGGCATGGGATATTCTTCTTATTATTATTTGCAAGGAATTATTATACTGCATGAAATGTATTTTTTGTCTGTGCATAAGAAGTAAATATGTTTGTCTTCTAAGGAAGGGAAATGAAGTATTATAGTTATTCTATACAATGTTTGTAAGATCTCCATAATAGGAGAATGTTTCTTGTATTAGATATGTCAAAGAGATAGCTTGACACAAGTATTTAACTATACTAGATATGTCAAAAAGATTACCTGACATAGGTATTTTACTATGAACATGTGGTACAACATATGTGTTTAATTATACTAGATATGTTTGAACATGGGATGCAAGGTGTGTTTTTATTTACTTCAAAGTAGGGGATGGGTGTTTATCATAAGTATTATATACTAGGTATGATTGAACATAAAAAACACATATGGAACACTTAGATAAGTTATTGATTTAACTAGAAAATCTTGTGTTTTCTCCTAGGAAAGGGCACCTAGTATGGGAGAGGGATTGACATACATATACATAGGTCGAGTTATCCAAGTATGTAGGTTATCTAGGATGGTGGACTATCCATAGAAGTAATACCTAGCTTGTGTACTTACTAGTGAAGTAGTTAATCCCAAGTAGATTAATATGGTTGTGGGTATGTGAAGGATCATCATGGAAAAAAAAGGCCCTTAAGTGGCAAAAAATTTAGAAAAATTAGAGTTAGGCAACTTGACGTAAAAATTTGAATAAGTTATCTATATTATTTCAAAAATATTGAGGAATAGAATATATAGAAAATTGAATGTAGTTTCCAAACTATTAGGTTTGTTTAAAAAAAAATAATCTATTTGGGGGTATGTACAGGATCATGATGGGTTGAAAAGTGGCGATATGATGGGTATGTGGCTACTTGAATTTTTCTTACCCAAAATTGAGGAAGTGAAAGGGTTTTAAAGGAGATTCTCAGCTTTCCACCAATAAATTATGCTTTACTTTGAATTTAATAAATGATTGTACTACATTCATTTTTCTATTTGAGATTATGACTAAAGTCCTAATTGGTAGGTTTGATTGAAAAACATATATATCTTCACTTTCCAAATGGTATCACCTTTTTGAATCCATAACATGTGTCACATTACCTATACTTTGTATACTATAGGATTAAAAAATAAAATGAATTTCATGATTTTGACCTAGTTAAGGTGGTCGGACATCACGAGTTTTATATTTTTTAAAAGTTGTGATAAAAATCAAATTTAATTATTACTTGGAAAAATTATAAAAAATATACATCACATCCAAACATGGGTCTCCTACTTATATCTAAAAGTATTATAAAAAATATTGTCCATTTTATTGTGGTTGGTGGTCAAGCTTGGACACCTACTTCTTATTTTTCTTGAAATTTAGGAAATACCTCTTGCATTGAAATTTCAAATTTTCACTAAATAGATTCCGAAAGCTAGTAGTTTAGAAACTACATTCAATTTTCACGAGTTATATTCTTTACATATTTTTGAAATTAATATGGTTAAATTATTCAGGTTTTTATGTTAAGTTTCTAACTTTCTGAACAGAATTTTGCGCACTTGGGCTATTTTTCCACGATGATCCTACACACTTTGTGGTGAAAATTTGAAATTTTAATGCGATAGTACTTAAATTTTAGGAAAAATAAAGAGTAGGTGTCTATCTGTTTCACCCTAATACAATAAGCGATAATATTTGATAAGATTTTAGATATAAGTAGAACTATGCCCAATGTGATACATATTTTTTGTAATTTTTTCCAGGTAAAATCAAACCAAGTAAATTTTATTACAACCTTTAAAAAATATAAAAAATCATATGTTTGACCACCTTAACGTGGTCAAAACTTCATGAAATTCAATTTTTCTTTTTTTAATCCTATAGTATGTGAAGCATAGAATGTGACACATGTTTTGGATTCAAAAAATGTGATACCATTTGAAAGCTATAGATATTTTTCAATCAGCCTATCAATCAGGACTTTACTCATAATTTGAATAGAAAATGAATAATAATTACTTATTAAATTCAAAGTAAAGCATAATTTATATCGGTGGAAATCTAAGAATCTCCTATAAAAACCCTTTTCATTTCATCAATTTTGGGTAAAAAAATAGTTGTCAGCCACATACCCATCATATTGCCACTTTTTGGCCCATCATGATCCTGTACATACCCTTGTAGGTTATCTGGGATGATGGACTATCCATTGAAGGAAATACCTATGCATAGTTTAAGATAGATTGAAGTGAAATTGGCCCTAAGTAGTGTATGTGATTGATGAATCTTGGTCATTTACTGAATTAAAACTCTTTGATCAAAGTAGTGTGAATGTTTGAGACTCCACTCTAGATTGTGTAACTCCTCTCTAGGTTGTGTGACTTTTGAGACTACACTGTCAGTTCACTGTGATCTAGTATTACATACTAGTTCGAGATTGTGGGATTTCAAGGTTCTAGTTATGTAGGAAACAACACTGTGCTCAGTTGGTTTTTGTTAGCGATTACTCTACCAATCTCTTCATCGAAGGAAAGGGCCATCTATCACATGATAGATGTTCGGGGGACCGCATTATGAGTCTATGGTTGGTGGAAAAGTGCCTGACTGATGTTTCTCCTCCACAACAGGTGACAAAATAATGAATATTTGAAAGGGCAGATCCTAGACCATCTTACAGATACTTGTTTTAAAGCTCATTGGAGCTATATTAGTAAAGCTATGTATTCTTGTTACATGTACTTGTAAATTTATTGTAATGAAGTGGAATCTTTATTGTAAAATGATATGGCATCTTGTTTGTATATTTTCAATAAAAGAAAGAAATTTTTTATTGCAATGACTCGTTAGCAGGTTTATTTACTTGTATGATGTAAATTAAGAATTTTTTTACTGTACTGAAGGGTTGGCTTGTTACATGTGGTATCATAGTTAAACTAATTATGCACTGAAACCTATGAGCTCATTATGCAATAATGTGTAGTGCCCCTCATACTATTATCTATTAGAATGGTAGTTGATCTGCTTAGGATCAAACATTATGACACTTTGTTTGATGTTGGACTCACTACTATGATGATATTTTGATGATACTTTGGTGATAGTTCTATTACTGGAGTTTTATGCACATGTTATGACTAGTATATGGATTTATTTGATTATGTGGATTAATCTCATTATGAGAACTATGTGATCATCTGATCATGGTTATTATGTGATTATCTGGTGATTGTTCTTATCTTGTTTGTTATGTA
This sequence comes from Sequoia sempervirens, assembly GCA_007258455.2. NCBI lineage: Eukaryota > Viridiplantae > Streptophyta > Pinopsida > Cupressales > Cupressaceae > Sequoia > Sequoia sempervirens. The sequence goes on from VDFB02172016.1 coordinate 40,649, forward strand.
GCTGATTGTTATGAGTTGATGTGGTTTCTTGATTGATGTGTTTGGGTGAAATGGATAGTGTCATATCACTCACTCGTGAGTTCCCTGTGATGATGTGATTCCCTTTCATGATGTTCCTGACTATATGCATATGTTTATGCACAACCATTTTATGTGTTGTAGGTTACAAGTACTAGACATCGACTCCACCTAAATTGGCAAGTCTGGGTGTGTCTTAAACCTAATGGAATAGTTAATTAGAGATAGCATTTGGTCCCCTACCCTAGCCATCATCCTCGAAGAGGATGAGTATCTGGTTTGTCACCTCGTTAGTGTTGTTTGATGTCTGTGGTAAGTTGGTCTTGCTTTTTGACCCTGGTTAGGGTTTAGATAATTATTATTGATATTTGGTTTATTTAATTTAAATTTTTTTTATAAATGTTTTTTTTGGTTAATTAGTAAATTTTTCTTTATTTTTTTCTTTGTAAATTTGCTTTGGTTTTGCCTTGGAATACCAACCCAAAGGCTTGGAGGGCATTCCCAAAGACCAGAGACGTGTTTTTTCCATATTCAACAAATTTTCACATAATCGGGTTCGTGCTCACCATCAAGATTGCATCTGGTTCAATATCAAGAAAATCGAACACATAGGTAATGTTAGGTTCTTTATTAGCTTTCCAATGATGTAATTTTTTTCACTTTCTAACAATGTTAAGCCTTTCATCCATAATTTCTTTTGTTTGTATGTCCGTTTTTCTTCAAAAAGCGGTGTTTGGTATTTTTTTCGCTATAAATTAACCATTCGTCAAAATTTGAAATAAATTATATTTTTTGAAACTAGACTCCAATTACAATAATTTAAAAAGAATTCCAAAGAATATTAGTTCAAAAATTTAGAACTGCAAGAGTGCGCTTTTTAGGAAGTGCCCACTTAGAAAATTAGTAAAAATCCAAATATTCATTAAAAACTTATCAGAAAAATATCAGTCCTTGCATGCCGTTATCTAACCGATTAGGAAGCGATTTTAAAAATACTACAAAAGTCCACCGTGCAAAGGGTCACACAAGGAACCATTATGTTATGTTTTCACATTGAAACAACTAACAATTTGTGTGTGTCCCTCTTTTGAACCCCTTAATCTCAACCATTTTCAAAATAAATTAGTAGTTTAGAAAGTAGACTCGGAGCACTACGGTCCTTGTTTTTGTTCCATCTAAAAATTTTGAGTGTAGCTATCCTCAATTTCACGTCCAAGGTCAGTATTTCCTAATTTCAGAAAAAAAGTGGCCAGTTAAGCCCCTTTTTTGGGAACCATCTTGGTGCACTTACAACTTATAATAAATTAAAAGTATAATGAAATGTTATAATATAAAATAAAAACTATAATGGAATGTGATAATTGATAAATAGTAAAAATAATATAAAAGATAGAAAGGTTTTTTATGGAGTGCACATGCATAACTTTGAATAGATGGTTGAAAAAGAAACTTGATGTTTTATTGGGGATTTGAGAGATTTTATTAGATTTTTGTCTTCAAAAATTGGATAGCCTTCCTTTGGTAAATAATTTTTCCTTTTGGAGAGATTTTGATTATTCATTCTATTTTTTTTTTTGGGAAAAGAGAAGTAATTTGGTTTGCAAGAAAATTTCATCTGTTGAATTGGGATTCTAGAACATTTGATTGGGAATTAGAGAGTTTGCATTACAAGTTGGAGGATTCAGAGCTTGGCATTAGATTCTCATTCCAGGCAGCATTGGATCCAAGTTGGCTTTGTACTTTATTTTGTTTCTATGATTATGGAAATAAAATTCTCTCTTTTTTCCATTGAAAATGATTGCTTGATTGTGTGGATGTGTTTCAGAATGCTTCATAAATTTAATGATTTCAAGCTCTTCCTTGTAAAGTCGATCTTATTCATATTCTACAGTCTAGCGCATGGCATCAAACTACCTCTCCTAGTCATTTGTCATTTTCTTGAAATTTTCTAAGCCTATTCAATAAATAAAATTTGTATGCTCCCTTCTCTTTGTGGATTTAGTGTCTTCTTGAATACCAGACATAACGATGCTTATTCTCTACGTTTATATGCATTGTTGAGTATATCGATTCCTTTTAATGGTTATTCCTATGCTTGAATCCAATACCTGGTATTGTGATTTTATTTCATTGACACCATATTATGTTTGGACAATTTGATGGTTATGTTTTTCTTAGAAATTTTGTACTTGTATAGCAATTCCATTTCATAAACTGAGTTTTATATTTTTGTGTTGTGTTTGATGCTGCATGTAGAACATATGGTTTTTTTGTCATTGTTTTTTATTTACTTTGATGCTTTTTGAGTATCACACCTTTACTTGATGGGTATATTTTATCAATGGTGCCAATACTATGTATTGTATATATTGTATGCTTAGTTTTCAATGTTGTCTATGTAACTCATCTCCTCGGTTATACATATCTGAATCCATGTCACAATTTTTTTTTAAATGATGAAAACATGCTTTATAAATGGTACCCAATATTATGTGTTGCATACACTTTACTAGCTGTGGTGATTGGTTTTCAATCCCTGATTGCTATATTCAATACTCAATGTATTGATTTATGTAGATATCGATGGTTATAAGGTTGGGTCTAGCATTCGTTGTTGTATTGCTTGTACATATACTTTATGAATTTCATTCAATGTACTCACCTTGCATTTGATAATTGATGGATACATAATGTGCTAGAAATTCGACTATTATACATTTTGTTTCGTAATTTTGAATATGTATATAGAATTTGATGAATTGATTTATGGAGGGAATTCGATTATTACATATATATATGCACATGTATATGTATATATATATGTGTGTGTGTATTTATATATGTATGTGTATATATGTAGTTACCACTTTATTATCTGATTTACTATATTATACACACCATTAAGCTTTTAATATATATACATATATACATACATTTATGTATGTATATATATATAAATATACTAATACATGTGTGTGTATATATATATATGTATATGTATGCATTTATATAATTTAAAGTGTTAGAAAAAGAATATTTCTGACATGTAATTAATCAAGTATGTAGATAGTGTTCAAATTGGAAAGTTAAATAGGGAAAAAATTAATTTACTTATAATCAGTTAAATGGAAGAATTTGTGATTAGTTTTAGTCTAAATAAATAAATTAGATTATCTTTTAAATGTTGATTTTCTTCTTAATCACTTAATAGTTGATTTGTTAATGCATTCAAATTTCATGGTTGCATTGTTTATTTGTGGACTTGTATTGAATAATGTATTTGATTAGTGGAATTTGGGTGATTTTGGTTATTGTACGAAATGTGGGAGTCTTTTGTACAAAGTGGTTAAGGTTGACTTCTAGAGGTTTAGGAGGGAGTATTGTTGTAGGTTTAGGAGGGAGTATTGTTGTATGTATGGGTTTTTTTTCTGATTCACTTGGAAGTGTTTGGTAAGATTTTGAGTTGTGTGTAAGAAGGTCAATGCCTTGCAGTGTGTATACATTCTTGTGATTGTGATATGTGAGCAAGATGGTCAATTCCTTGCTATGTGTGTGAGATTCATGTGACTTTGTTAAGTGTGCAAGATGGTAAATACCTTGCTTGTTGTGTAGGGTTTACTAGTTGCATGTAAGGGGAGTGGTTCTCAATAGGGTTCAAAACCCAAAGTGGTGACCAAGAAAGCCCATTGGAGAGTTTCTTAATCCAATGGTAACCTGAAAATGAAATTAGGGGGATGTTGAGAAATTTATGTAATAATGTAGCTTTAAAACTTGTAAAACTATGAGATTATAGATCTAATTAAGTGTTCTTTGTTACAAATTCTTTGTGTATGATTACCTGTTTAGATCAATTTACCAACTATAGAAATTAGACAGAAGATTGTAGAAGAATAATACGAGAAGATAGAATTGACATAACATATATGTGGAGAAACCCTTTCGGGGTGATCCCACAGTAGTGGTTTACAATTTTTGGCCAAACTAGACACTGAAATAATTTTTTAAAGCTAAATCTTCACTTTCGAGAACCTATAGTAGCTAAACTGTGAGGAATTTGAAGGTGATGCAAACTAGAGTTTCATGAGATTTTGTTTGTACATTCTAAATATATTTTTTTCAAATTTTTTTGAATTAGATTGCACTTTTTTTTCCATTTCCCTCAAAAACTAGTTTTTTTCATAAAACAACATTTTTAAAAAGTGATGCTCACCGTATAATGCATAACTTTTTTTCCATGAAGAATAAAATTCTAATTCTTTCAAATTTAGATTTGTAACTTTGATATCTAGTGATTACACTTGGTTAGATAGTTTTTTATTGAATATTTTTTCTCTAATCAAGTTTTGAAGTCAAACCAATTACAATTCAGACATAGTGCGACTGTATAAATTGTAACTTTTTTTGTATATATCAAAATTCTTTTTTTTTTGTTGGATCAAGGACTTCAATATCTGGTGCACTCATATTTTTCAAATTTTTTTTGATAATATGCTATTTTTCCACATGTACAGAATAGAGAGCTTGATTTTTGGTGAAAAACCTATGTTTAATAAAACTAAAAAAACAAATACATAATAAAACCAAAACATATTAAAATTATATTCATTGGATAGCTCGTTCTGAGGATTACCTAATTCTAGTTGGTTCTATGAAGTATTCACCATTTTCATCTTCAAACCGAGCTCCGAAGTGCAAAAATTTTAAAAAGGGGGGGTCCGCTCAAACTAGGCGGGTTCGAGCAAACCCCCTTCCATAAAGGGGTTTCCAATTTTTTTCTTGGCTGATTGGTCTGTACATGCTTAAAATGGGTTCACTTGAACCTTGGTTCGAGTGAACCCTATTTTGGTTTGTTCGAACCAACTAGTTCATTTGAACCCCCAAAATGAATTTTTTTGGCATGGGGTCATTTTTTACAATTTTTCCTTATTGAAATTGTAAACCACTTTTGTGGGTTTTCCCTTCGAGAAAAAAATACACCACCAGAATCAATAGTGCTTGTATTATTTAACCTTAGAACAATATTATAAAAACAATGTATCAATCCTTTGGGTATGTGCAGGATCATAATGGGCCAAAATATGGTGATATGATGGGTATGTGTAGGGTATGTGGATGATGGATTTTTTTTACCCAAAATTGATGAAACGAAAAGGGTTTTTAAAGGAGATTCTTATCTTTCCACCAATATAAATTATCCTTTACTTTTAATTTAATAAATAATTATTATTCATTTTCTATTTGAATTACGACTAAAGTCTTGATTTTATAGGCTAATTCAAAAAATATCTATAGCTTTCAAATGGTATCATATTTTTTGAATCCAAAACAATAGATCACATTATATGCTTCACATACTATGGGACTAAGAAAAATGAATTTCATGAAGTTTTGACCAAGTTAAGGTGATTAAGACATGTCTGATCTTTTATTTTTTAAATTTTGTAATAAAAAATTCATAATTAATTATTTACTTAGAAAAAAATTACAAAAAAATATGCATCACATTGGGAAATGAGTCCTCTACTTATATCTAAAATCTTACAAAAAAAAAGGGTATGTGTAGGATCATCATGGAAAAAACAGGCCCTTAAGTGGAGAAAAATTCAGAAAAATCAAAGTTAGGCAACTTGACATAAAAATTTGAATAAGTTATCTATATTATTTCAAAAATATGTAAGAATGAATCTATAGCAAATTGAATGTAGTTTCTAAACTACTAATTTTTTTTGTTTTTTAAATCTAGTTGGTGAAAATTTGAAATTTCAATGCAGTAGTACTTAAATTTCAGGGAAAAATAAGAACTAGGTGTCTTTCTAACCACCCTAACTATATTGAAATGATAATATTTTTTTATAAGATTTTAGATATAAGTAGAGGAATCATGTCTCAATGTGATGCATATTTTTTTGTAATTTTATTCCAAGTAAATAATTAATTATGAATTTTTTATTATAAATTTTAAAAAATATAAAAACTTGTGT
>VDFB02172016.1:46747-82265 GCA_007258455.2 Sequoia sempervirens
TTTTTTGAGGTGGTAATGAAGACTGGGGAATGTTTGTGGACAATATGAGGCAAATGGTAGGTGTGAGAGGGGGACCATTAAGATAAGCTGGCTGGTTATAACTCTACAGTCCTCAGTTGTATCATTTTTTATTATTGAATTTTTATTGTTGGTTCAGCTATGAAAAAGTAATTACACTAAATTACTTGTGTTTCTAAGAAATGAAGTTTACCTAAAAGTTTTGATTAATGGTAAGTGTTTTTTAATGAGCATCAATCATTTTTCAAAATTATGGGCAAAAAAAAGTTGTCAAAGCTACAACAAAGGTTGCCAATAATAAGAGCTACACAATATCATCTAACAAGACATTAAAAATAAAAGTTTATATTAAAAAATTTACAACAATTTTTTTCTTCCAACATTTAATATTCATTCTTATGAATTGTGAAAACCTTATGTTCTTCATAAAATCTAGATTTGTGACTGAAATCTGTAATCAAAGGATTTCTTTTAGGTTTGATTAGGAGTGTTAGCAACAAACAATAAATGACAATGAAACCCAAAGATCTTACAAAATACAAAGGAAGTAAAATTCAAAATGATTATACCTGATCACCGAGACTTCCATGATTCACTTTTGTAATACCTTTTTACTTGTTGGATGATGTTGCTCTCAGATTCGTCATGTGAGAAAATCTGCAAATGCCTAAGTCCTACACCAAGCTTTGAAGGATTTATGCTATGTCTAAATGCCTATGCCTATTACTACAATTGTCAATGTCTATGCCTAAACAAATGCCAAGACTTGATCAAATGACTAATGAATATTGAAATTGCCTATGAAAATAAGTGTGCAAGTGAATAAATGCCTAGAATGTCTATGTAAAATGTCAGCATGTGCGTGTGTCATCGAAAAGTGAGAGGAAAATGGAATTTTATAGAAAATGTCATTTTGAATGGATGGGTGAGATTAATTGATGATGAGAACCTAAAATAAGAGGTCCAGATTAAATCTGAGAATCCCTAATTAGGGTTAGGGAAAAATCCTTAATCGAACGGTCAGAATAATGTCTCAGATAATCAAATCGACGGTGGAAAATAAATGAGATAAATTAATTAGAAAATAAGGATTTTCAAAAATCAAGAAGATAAAGATTGTCTGATTTGCGGGATTCAAAAAATCAAAGAGATAAGAGTTGAACTGAAAAGCAGATTTGGAAAATCAAAGAGATAAGATTCAGACTAAAGATAAGATTTGGAAAATCAAGAATCTGCCCGATTACTTGATTTTTGGAAGATTAATTACTAATTTGAATTAAAATAATTCAAATTATGGATTTTGAGAGATAATAAATAATCTTTTCAGATTATTTATCAAAAAGGACTGACAGTTAAGATTGACATGACATTTTAAATAATTTAATTTATTTAAAATGAGAAGAATATTAATTAGCAATTAAATAATTAAATTTAATTATTTAATTTAGGAGATAAGATTAATTAATTAAAATAAATTAATCAATTTATTTAATTTGCAAAGACTTAGATAATTAATGACATATTTAATAAATAAATAAAATTTATTTATTTAATAATCATGAAGAATACAAGGACATGAATTAATTAAATAATTATGAATTATTTAATCAATAGTCGAATGTGGACCAAGGACATAATTAAATGCCATAATTATGCTAGGACGAAAGTGGTAAAAATAGAGCTTGCAGGCCTAGGTCATTTTTAGGTGTCTACATTTTGCCCCTCTTTGTCATAATGTAGCATGTCGCATTGTGACAAAGAAAATAAGTCAAAAAATTTCCTAGTGCAAAATAAGATGAGGAAGAATGACAAGGAGGGTTACGGTATGCCCCCTCGAGAGGACAGATAGGTTCTAAGAACATGGGTGTGCTCTCAAAATTAATGAGAAGACTAGAATATGAAGAGACAAAGAAATGTTAGTGCAAAAGATATGGATGATGATATCGATGCAATGCCTATATGAGACGAGTGAGAGAAAATGGCAAGACTAAAGAAGATGTATGTTAGTTCCTAGACCAAATCCTTCAAAACATTGCAATAGGACTTTAATATTTATTTCTCTTAATCATCATTGGGTGAACTGTTGTAATGGCCAATAAACACCATGATATGACATAGATCAAGGTGTGCAAGGTTGTACCATCACATAAGACAAGCAGTCATAGACAAGGATGATCATGACTCATACTAAGAGCGTGATTGCCCCAGTCTTTTTGTCATAATCAACCACAAGCAGAAAAAGACAAGGACAAATCATGAAACGTCGTTGCTTCTCTAAATCTTGTTTCCAAGACATCCTTGAGAAACTAGCAACATGACTACTTGAAAAAGACAAAACAAGCCAATCATCATGATATGTCGCTACTTCTCTAAATCCCGTAGTTGGGACATCATTGAGAAACTAGTAGCATGATGAAAAATCAAACCAACCATCATAATACATTGTTGCTTCTCTAAATCCTATTGTCAGGACATCGTAGAGCAACTAGTAACATGACAGTCCCAAAAAAGACAAAGTAAGACAATCATGAGACGCCGCTGCTTTAAATCCCGTTTGTCGTATCTCTACTGAAAATTTAGGTAATATGATGAAAACCATATAAGAGGAAATAATCATGATAATGTCATATTGCTTTTCTAAATCCCATTGTTGATCTCAATAAAAACTGGTAACATGAGTCAAAAGACAAGATAAATGTCATGATACATCATCATTTAAATCCTGTTGTTCTAGATCTCAAAAACTAGTAAATATGAGCGTCAAAGATGCGCACAAAATGTTTGATGCATCGTCATTTAAATCCAAAGTTGTTAGATTCTACCGGAAAAGCTGAAAATACGGATAAAAGCCAAAAATCTAATGCTACATTTGGCTAAGGTGTTCAAATGTCAAGTTTCTACCGATGTCGATGATAATGTTTGGGTTTGGTCTGTGAAGGACATCCTGAATAATGTCGAAGGTTCAGGGAAGCGACACATCCTAAAATACCAATGTCAGTTTCACTTCTTCGTATACATCTGGAAGAATGGTGGAGCAGAGAATGATCCTAAGGTCAGAAGGATCCTCAAAATGTCAAATGATAGGGACAATTCCTAAAAGGACACATCCGGCATAAATGATCGAGGTTATTCTTCTTGCTGACGATTCAAAGGTAAAATCCAAGAGTTGATAGTTTGACCGGTTGCATAATTCCACTCCGTTTTGACTGAGCTTGATCGAGTTTGACTATATATGCCTAGATTAAATATGATTATATGATTGGCCCGTTGATGAAATTAACTCCCATCAAACAACTAATTGGCATGATTTGTTTTGTGAAGCCACCTATTTGGAAGCTTATTCTTCATTATCTTAAAGATATTTTGACGTGTGTGCCAGTGTAGTGTCATGAACCCTAATGGACTGACCTACTGCAACCTCGGGGGCTCATCGACAGATGGCCTTGCCTACGTCATACACTCAGAGACCTCATAGTTCGACACGACCAATGACTTTGTTCAAAGGACAGAAGTTTGAATCATGATTTTATTCTGACAAACCTAAATGGACTGACCTAATTTCTCGGGGACTCATCGACTGATGGCCTTGCCTACATAGAAAATTTGCAGAGACAACGTAGTTCGACAATGACATGGACTGACTAACATGACTGACTTTGACTCCATTTTTAGGATTTTGACATTGATTTGGATATTTTTTATGTTTTTCTTCAGGATGTTTTATGATTTTTAGGTCTTTCTTCAGGACATTTTATGATGTTTTTGTCTTTTTTAAGGACATTTTATAATGTTTTTGGATTTTTCCGTTTAAGAGGATCGTGACAAATGCATATCACTGATGCTTATGCATGAGAATCCAAGGACAAACATGATTATGCCCCTAGTCAAGCTGAATACCAATTGACATGTGATGGCAATGTTGTTTGACGTGGGAAGGATGCATCCCGAAACAACGTGAGGATGACAATGATAATGTGACGAAAGTATGGAGGTCTACAGTCGGGCCAAGAACACAGTCAAGTAAAATTTTGGATAATGTGCTTGTATGTATTAGACTCGTTGCATTTGGAATGACTTGGTTAGGACTAGATGGGATGATGATTATCCTTAGACCGTTTGACAAGGGAAAGCCAAGATAGGTGATAGGCATGAAAGGATAAGAGGTGGCCTTGGTAAAGGACATAGGACATGAGTCTAAGGGAATTGTCATATGATTTGCAAGGACTATGTCGTATAAGGACAATAAGACTATGACGGTCAATGACATGATGTTTTACAAATCATGTATGACCGAAGGATAGACATGTCAAGAGTTTTCCCAAAGCATGATTTATGTGTGCCAGTTTTATGTCAAGACCGAGGTAAGTGGAAAAAAATGTGTGGAAATGATAGGGCTTAGATGGACGTCAATGTCATGAGGGAAGGGTATGGGAAAATGAGACGACGGCCTCATGTAAGAGTTCACATACGATTTTATTTTACACATGACGCTCGCTTGCCAAAGTTTTCATCATGGTAATTTATCTAGGGTGCCTGCTTGCCGTGTTTCACCCAGCTGATGAAATTTTATTCATATTTCTGAATTTTTTATTTTTGGTGTCACTACTTCGTTTTCCGTGTTTCTACCGTGCGACGGGCTTTTGATTTTTGATTTTTTTTTTTGTGTTTTTGATATTGTGGATAGCCCAGATGCTTTAGATTACCACTAACTATTCTGAATCCACTGATGGTGTCGATGTAGAGACGGGTGCCATGATATGCCAATAATGACCTTACTGAAGGAGTTGTCTTGCCAGGATCGTAGCACTTGTATACAACTGATCGATGTCATTGTGATCCTTTCTGATACTAGATTTGGCATTATCAAAATACGCACATCGCAATAGAGTGCCATGAGAGTCTTTGTGGTAAAGAGTTGCTGCCATGATGTGACAGATTTGTGACGTGGGATTTTTGGACTTTAGGTGAGATGTAGGATTATGACAGATGATGGTAGATGTGGAAAGGTTGTTTGGACGTTTGGATGAATGACTTTTTATTTTCCAAACTTGGGATGGTGGATGACGAATTTTGGAGGGATGGTGTTTGGAACCAACAATTTTAGGTGCCTTGTTTGATGACCATTTTGAAGGAGGTGGACATTTGTTGTATGTGGGAGTCCTCTTGTCTTGTGGCTCCACATTGTGATTGACTTTTGTATTTGACTTGGTGTCTTTGTTTGATCCATCTTTCTTTGGGATCCATTTTAATTTTATTTGTCCACTTTTCTTTTTGTTTGATTCAATGGCCTTTGACATTTGATTTTGATCTTTTGACTTGTAAGACTTTTATTTTTGTTGGTTCCAAAGGGAAGGTTTATTTATGATGGAATGACGGTTCATGGTGTGGGTGGAGGGGGTGTTGGCAGCAATCTTATGAAAAGGATTTCTCATGGAATCCATTTTGATGTTTATATCTGACAAAGTTGCCCCCAGTATCGAGGAGGTACCACTAACATCATTTGATTTGCTGTCTGAGGAATAGCCAAGACCTTGATATCTGTAATTTTCCTAGAGTTGTATTGGTTCTTGAATGCCTTGCTCGTGTATGCCTAGTCCTTTTCCTTGATATTACATGTTTTGACAAATTCTATTTGCGATGGGAACGTATTTGTTGTTTTGAAAGCAAGATGCTAACCCATCATTAGGTATGTGGATACTGTCACTTGTAATATTTTCGTCTGCAAGAAAGCCTACTCTGACAAAGATAGATGACCCGAGTTGATAACATGTCTTAGCTTCATTGTCATGTTGGACATATTCCTGACTGATATCTTTGGTCTGATCATGTGACATGTCAGGCTCAAATAATTTTGTTGGTGCTTCCAAGGCAATGTCGAAGCCATCATTATTTTTAGTGTCATAGAGCCTAGTAAATTCAGCTATAGCTTGATCATTTTCAAATATGTCCATACTAGAATACTCTTGTGCTTTAGGAATATCGTCTATGTGTGTCATGGAGGAAAGTGTCTTATTTTGGAAAGTGTCAATAGTCGAGGCTTGTATAGGATTGGAAAGTGTTTGATCATGAATGGCATAAAGATCAAGGAGTGGATCGTTTTTGATTTCTTGGTCACTGGTAGGGTCTTGGTCAAGGATGGGGTTGTCATGGATTTGGACTTCTTGGTCAATGGTAGGGTCTTGGTCAAAGATGGGGTTGTCGTGGGTGATACAATCAGAAATAGGGTCATGGGATGGACTACCTTGTTCTTGACATGAGGGTGATGTTATAATGTCATGCCTTGGGCTTTCGTCTTGACATGTATCCTCAAGTTTATTAAATGAGATTTGACTTTGGACTATGATAGAATTTTCATGACTAGATGTGGCTTGTCAGGGGATGACTTTGGATTACCTGTATAGCACCTTCTTACTTGATGGATGATGTTGCCCTCAGATTGGACGTATGAGCAATCTGCAAATGTCTAAGTCCTACACCAAGTTTTGAAGGATTTTAAATATGCCTAATGACTATACCTATTACTATAATTGTCAATGTCTATGCTTAAACAAATGCCAAGACTTGATCAAATGACTATAATAAATGCTATGATAAATCTAAGAATGCAAGTATGAAAGTGTATAAAATGTCACCGTGTTTGTGTGTAATCAAAAAGTGAGAGGAAAATGCCATTATATAGAAAATCTCATTTTGAGTGGACAGACGAGATTAATTGATGATGAGAACCTAAAATGAGAGGTCCAGATTAAATCTGAGAATCCCTAATTAGGGTTAGGGAAAAATCCTTAATCAAACAGTTACAATAATGTCTCAGATAATCAGATCGATGGTGGAGAATAAATGAGATAAATTAATTAGAAAATAAGGATTTTTAAAAATCAAGAAGATAAAGATTTGTTCTGACGGCAAGATTCAAAAAACTGGAAGAAGATAAGATTAAGAATTAATTTATGACCGCAAGAAGATAAGATTTGAATCTGGAAGATCAGATTGAAAATCAAGAATCTACCCGCATTATCAACTTTGAAGATTGAATTACCAATTTGAACTAAATTAATTCAAATTATGGATTTTATAGTGACAATAAATAACTTTGATTATTTACCAAAATCTATTTCTAACAATTGACAGACATTATTTTTAAAATTGATTTATTTAAAATGAGAGGAATATTATTGTAAATTGAAAAATTAAATACCAAATTTAATTATTTAATCTCTAGAAGATAGATTAATTAATCAAACAATTAATCCATTTATTTAATTAAGATACGAGATGATATTAAATAAAATAAATAAAACTCTATTTATTTAATAATCGTGGAAGAAATATATATGAGGCGTGAATTAAATGTTCTAAGAAATTTATTTAATTAAGGGAAGACTTAGCCAATTAATGACGTATTTAATAAATAAATAGAATTTGTTTATTTAATAATCATGAAGAATACAAAGACATTAATTATTTAATTAATAGTTGATTGTGGACTTAGGACATAATTAAGTGTCATAATTATGCTAGGACGAAAGTGGTAAAAATGAAGCTTGCAGGCCTAGGTCATTTTTAGGTGTCTACATTTTGCCCCTCTTTGTCATAATGTAGCATGTCACATTGTGACAAAGAAAATAAGTCAAAAGTATGCCCTAGTGCCAAATAGGATGAGGAAGAATGACGAGGAGTGTTGCGGTATGCCCCCTCGAGAGGATAGACGGGTTCGAAGAACATGGGTGTGCTCTCAAAATTGATGAGAAGACTTAGAATATGAAGAGGCAAAGAAATGTTAGTGCAAAAGATATGGATGATGATATGGATGCAATGCCTATATGAGATGGGTGAGAGAAGATGACAAGGCTAAAAAAGATGCATGTTAGTTCCTAGACGAAATCCTTCAAACCTTACCATAGGACTTTAATATTTATTGCTCTTAATCATCATTGGGCCAGTTGTTGTGATGGCCAACAAACACCATGATATGACATAGATCAAGGTGTGCAAGGCCGTACCATCACATAAGACAAGCAGTCACAGACAAGGAAGATCATGACTCATACCAAGAGCGTTATTGCCCCAGTCTTTGTCATAATCAGCCACAAGCATAAAAAGGCAAAAAGGACAAGTCATGAAATGTCGTTACTCCTCTAAATCCTGTTGCCAGGACATCCTTGAGGAACTAGCAATATGACTTCCTGAAAGAAACAAAATAAAGCCATTACCATGATATGTCATTGTTTTTCTAAATCCTTTTGTCCGGATCTCGTTGAGAAACTAGTAACATGAGTGTCAAAAGACAAGACAAATGTCATGATACATTGCTGCTTCTCTAAATACCGGTGTTATGATCTCGCTGAAAAACTAGTAACATGATAAAAAGTCAAAAACAAATGCCAAGTGTTTGCCAAGTGTGTCTATATGCTGAGTGCATTGATGTGTCAATGTAAATTTAAATGATGCCAAGATGAAAAATGCCGAAGGTTGCCATATTCAGGAAGGACACATCCTGAATAATGTCGATGTGTAGGAAGGACACATCCTAAAACACCAATGTCAAAGTTTTGTTCTTTAGGACATAACTGAAAGAACATTGACGTCAAGAGGAATGATCCTTAAGTGTCAAAAAGGATCCCTCAAAAATGTCAAATGATAGGGACAATGCCTAGGAAGAACACATCCTAAGGCACCAATGTCAAAGTTTTGTTCTTTAGAAGGACACATCTGAAAGAACATTGTTGTCGAGAGGAATGATCCTTAAGTGTCAGAAAGGATCCCTCGAAAATGTCAAATGATAGGGACGATGCCTAGGAAGGACACATCCTAAGGCATAAATGACAGAGGTTATTCTTCAGAAGGACCCATCTGAAAGGTAACCAAGAGTTGATAGTTTGACTAGTTGCGATAATTTGGCTTGTTTTGACTAAGTTTGACTTGTGTTGGCCATATGTCGATATTGTCATGATGATATGTGCCGATGAGATTATCTTGCTGTGATAATGATTGTCATGATGATTTTTGTTCATTTGGGAAAGATTCATGTTGTCTTGAAGATTTTTTGACGTGTGTGTCGGTGTGATGCCACGAACCCTAATGGACTAACCTAGTGCGGCCTCGGGGGCTCATCGACAAATGGCCTTGCCTACGTCATACACTTAGAGACCTTGTAGTTCGACACGGCCAATGACTTTGTCTTGGTGACCAAAGATTGCGGCCATGATTTTAGTTTTGCTAAACCTATAGCGACCCATCTAATGTCCTCGGGGACTCCAAATGTGAGTCTGTCATGTAGTGTCGTGCAGAGATAAACGTGAGTTCGACAAATATAAAGATTGATTGATATGATCATTTTGGATAAGAGATGACAATGTGTCTATATCTTCGAAAGCAGGTACAATGTTTTGTTTGTTGTTTTCTTTGAGGATCGCTATAATTCTTGTGCATTTTTCAGACTTTTATCGCATGTTTTGGTTCTTTCAAGACTTTTGTGATGTTTTGGTCTTTTTTGTGACTTTTTGCATGTTTTTGGTTTTTTGTCATTTTATGATTTTGGATTTGACGCTTACAGATCATGAAAATTCAAATGATCGATGCTTCATACATGAGAATCCATGACAAACATGATTGCATGCCCTAGTCAAGGTCAATACTAATTGATATGTGATGACAACTGCTTTGACATGGGCGACACATCCAAACAACGCGGAGGATGATGATAATGTGATGAAAGTATCATGGTCTACAGCCAAGCTAGGAATGCAGTCAAATAATGTTTTGGATAATGTGCTTGTATGGATTAGACTCGTTGCATTTGGAATGACTTGGTTAGGACTAGATGGGATGATGATTATCCTTAGATCGTTTGACGAAGGAAAGCCAAGATAGGTGATAGGCATGAAAGGATGAGAGGTGGCCTTGGTAAAGGATGAGAGACATGAGAATAAGGGAATTGTCATATGATATTCAAGGACTATGTCGCATAAGGATAATGAGGTTTTGAAAGTAATAACATGATGTTTTTGTGAATAGTGTATCACCAAAGGATAGGCATGTCAAGAGTTTTCCCAAAGCATGATTTATGTGCGCTAATTTTATGTCAAGACCAAGGTAGGTAGTGGAAATGGATGTGAAATGATAGGTTTAGATGATGTCAATGTCATGAGGGAAGGTATGGGAAATGTGATGACTGCCCCTCATGTAAGAGTCCACATAGATGATCATTTTACATGATCACCGCTTGCCAAGTTTCATCATCAATAAGGGTGTTCTTATCCGTATTACTGGCTTTGCCGTGCTTTTCATTGGATGAAAAATTTTCTTTACCATTTTCTTGACTTTGATTTTTGCGTCACCAAGACGCCTCGCTTGCCGTGTTTTCATCAGTGGCAGACGCATTTTTAATTTTATTTTTTTTATTTCTGATTTCTTGTGGATATCTGGATGCTTTTAGATAACCACTACCATTCTAAATCCACGATGATGCTAATGAGATCGTGCCATGATATGGCTAATAATGACCTTTGTCAAAAGAGTTGTCTTGCCGGATCATAGCACTTGTATAAAACTAATCATTGGCCAGGATCCTTCGAGCACAAAGTTGGCCTTATCAAAATATGCACATTGTGATAGAGTGCCATGAGAGTCCTTGCGGTAAAGAGTTGTTGCCAAGATGTGACAAATTTGTGACGTGGGATTTTTTGACTTTAAGCGAGATGTAGGATTATGACCGATGATGGTAGATGTGGAAGAAGTTGTTTGACGTTGGATGAATGACTTTTTATTTCCAAACTGGGATGGTGGATGACAAATTTTGAGGATGGTGTTGGGAACTAAATAGCTTTAGGTGCCTTGGTTTGATGACCATTTGAAGGGAGTGGACATTTGTTGCATGTGGAGTCCTTCTGTCTCTGTGGCTCCAAGATTGTGATTGACTCCTGTGGGCCTGACTTGGTAGTCTTGTTTGATCCATCTTCTTTGGGGATCCATTTTAATTTCATTTGTCCACTTGTCCTTTTGTTTGATTCAATGGCCTTGACATTTGATTTTGATCTTTTGACTTGTAAGACTTTTGTTTTTGCTGGTTCCAAAGGGAAGGTTTATTTATGATGGAATGACGGTTCATGGTGTGGGTGGAGGGGGTGTTGGCAACAATCTTATGACAAGGATTTCTCATGGAATCCATTTTGATGTTTATATCTGACAAAGTTGCCCCTAGTATTGAGGAGGTACCACTGACATTGTTTGATTTGTTGTCTGAGGAATAGCCGAGACCTTGATGTCTATAATTTTCTTGTATCTATATTGGTTCTAGAATGCCTTGCTCGTGTATGCCTGGGCTTCTTTCCTCTGATATTGCATGCTTTGATACCTACTATGATGTATTTGTTGTTTTGAAAAGAAGATGCTAACCTATCATTATTAGGTATGTGGATATCATTACTTGTAATATTTTCATCTGCAAGAGTTTGTTCACAAAGATAAATGGACCTAGTTGATAACACATGTCTTAGTTTCATTGTCATGTTGGACATATTCCCGACTGTATCTTGGTCCTACTCATACGTCGTCAAAATAATTCTATTGGTGCTTCCAAGGCAATGTCGAAGCCATCATTATTTTTAGTGTCATAGAGCCTAGTAAATTCAGCTATAGCTTGATCATTTTCAAATATGTCCATATTGGAATACTCTTGTGCTTGAGGAATATCGTCTATGTGTGTCATGGAGGCAAGTGTCTCATTTTGGAAAGTGTCAATAGTCGAGGCTTGTATAGGATTGGAAAGTGTTTGATCATGAATGGCATAAAGGTCAAGGAGTGGATCATTTTTTATTTCTTGGTCACTGGTAGGGTCTTGGTCAAGGATGGGGTTGTCATGGATTTGGATTTCTTGGTCAATGGTAGGGTCTTGGTCAAAGATGGGGTTGTCGTGGGTGATACAATCAGAAATAGGGTCATGGGATGGACTACCTTGTTCTTGACATGAGGGTGATGTTATAATGTCATGCCTTGGGCTTTCGTCTTGACATGTATCCTCAAGTTTATTAAATGAGATTTGACTTTGGACTATGATAGAATTTTCATGACTAGATGTGGCTTGTCAGGGGATGACTTGAAAGGATTAATGAATGACGAACTAGGATAGGATGTGGGACTTGGACTAGACTAGTATGTGAAGGACTAGAATAGGACATGGGGACTTGCATTAGACTAGTATGTGAAGGACAAGGGTATGATGTGGAGTCTTGGACTAGATATGTCATGGAGTTTTGAGCTGGATTAGTGTAAGGTTGACTAAAATAGGACTTGGAGACTTGGATGGGATCGATATGGTATGATGTGAGGACTTGACATGAGTTGGTAGATGGTTGATAAGACATGTAGACTTGGATGGGATTGATAGGTGAAGGGTCAGAATATGACATGGAGGTTTGGAATGGACTAGTGGATAGTTGGCTTCCCTTGTCAAGATTAGGATAAGGGTGATAAGTGGACGTTTGTTGTGAATTACTGGTAGGATTTATGTTAAGCAACTGTTGATGGTGAGGGTAGATGGATGGAGGTGGAAAAGTATTTATGTCAAATCCTTGTGGTAACTTAGCCCCTTCATCCAAAAGCATGGCTAGATACCTTTGAGGGTCACGTAAGATTTATTTTTCTACAAAGGAGACTATATCCGGATTTTGCGCTGCAGCTTCTAAGTCTTTGACATATACTCATCCATTTTGGTCTCTTTGTATGAATGGTTCAAAAATGTTTTGTTATGAAGATGGCATGTTCATGGAAGATTGCATGTTCATGTTGTGAAATGGGTCAGAAAATGTCCAATGTTGGTTTGTGTCATAAGTGTTATTATCAATGTTGGGATTGAAATCTTTTCCAAAGTTTTCCATTTGTCGTTGTTGTCTTTGAAGCCTAGTATCAACCGTAAAAGAGATTTTCTCAAATGAGGACGATGAGAATGACAAGTAAATGCAAGGATGACACTAGCCTATGTTTTTAGATTTTTTATAAGGATGACAATGCAAGACTATGTTTTTGGATTTTTGACAATAAGGGGTGCAATATGACAATGTTGTCTAAAGAAAATGACTAATGCCAAAGGACAATGAAGACTAAGATGACAAGTTATGTCAATAATTTTTTTGTATTTTTGGAATAAAGGATGACAATGCAAGACTATGTTTTTTGGATTTTTGACAATAAGGGATGCAATATGACAGTGTTGTCTAAAGAAAATGACTAATGCCAATAGGACAATGAAGACTAAGATGACAAGTTATGTCACTAATTTTTTGTATTTTTGGAATAAAGGATGGCAATGCAATATGATGATGATGTTTTCCTAAGGAAATGATTGATGACGAGCTTGTGAAAGACAATATGAGGACTAAGATGATGATGCTTGACTAAGGACTTAATGTTATAAATGCAAAGTCTAGGTTCAAAATGATGACTAGAATGACTAATTTTTTTGGATTTTCATGAATAGGATATGCAATGTGTAGCAATGTAAGACAAGGTTATCAAAGCACTTCTATGCTCGAACTTTGTTTTTGATTTTGATTGCTAAAGGACTTTGTTGCAAATGACAAGGTGACAAGGTCTAAATGACTAGTGAGTTTTCCTAACTAGACTTTTGAGTTGGAAAAAAAAATCTCACAAAAGAGGACAATGACTAAAAAAAAGGGTTTGATAACTTAGTCCAAGAGGGCCTAATTTCGAAAACAATGACTTTGCAAAGTGTGCTCAAGATTTGCCTAAACCTAAGTATGCAAAATGTGAACCTAGGGATAATCTAATGCCAAATGTATGCAATGAAAAAGAATGAAGTATGAAACCTATGGTAATGAATGCAAACTAGTGGTCAAGACTTTGAGCAATTTCAAGTTTGGTTTCTGACAGAATCTTCCAGGAAACAGTGTTTGACAGATTATTGACAAGATGAAGACTTTGGATTTGACCTTGGATGAAGGTTTTGATTGCAAGTTTGAAATGTTTGGTGTTGAATGTTTTGTTTGAAGTTGTGATGAAACTAGAAAGCACTTGACAAACACAGTGTTTTGAAAAGTAACCAAACACACATCAGATAAGCACAATCCTAGGTTAGGCCATGACAGTATTCGCTAGATTCCACGTGGGTTTCCCCAACCGCATATCCTGCAGGCCGTGAATTCGTAGTTTGGCTGCATGGGCTCCCTTACAAGCACTCACTTCGTGCTGTAAATCCTTTAAGCTCTAACCTATGAAACTCCCACATGGTGAGTTGATCACATCTACTACAACTGTGGAAAGTGTGGATGCCTTCTACACTGACTCCCTGTTGCTTTTAGCAACAGAAAGATTTTTGGCTTTCTATACGCGAGTTTTAGCAGGACCCCGCTCGAGTGTAGGCTAAGGTTAAAGTGAGATTTAACGCCATGTACCAACTCAAGAGCTGCTCATTAGGTTTGTTGAGTACAACTCAGCCCGGTATACATATCCGCGATAAGCAACCTTTTTAGGTTTCTTCTAAGGGTTTCTATATTTTATATACTACTGTGGCAGCTTCGCCAGTCTTCTAGTTTGAGTCACATCAGTGATGAAACTCTGTGCAGCTCCAATTTCTATTGCAACCGCCTTTACACTCCAAGACTTCTCAAAAGCTGAGAGAGGGATAATTCATATACCAAGTCAGGGTAATAATAAAAAAAAATGGGTATGGTTTTCTGATCATGAGGTTTTCACCAAGTGAGAGCATTCTCACCTACCATCTTTCAAACACAATCATGCAAAGAAGACATTGTTCCTTTTATGTGCACCAAAGTTAAATTTTGCTAATCTATGAAAAAATAAGCACAATGTTTGTTTTATTTTGTCTTCGACATTCGAATCTGCAGACAAAAGATTAGTAGTTCCTTATGAAATGATCTTCAACACATGAATAATAATCACCACACGCTGCAAACGAAGATTAGTAACAAAAAAATTAAAATTAAAATTTAATGACAGCAGCAACTTAAAACAGCGATAACTTTTTCAAAATTTAACAAAATTTTAAGTGGTAGATATCCATGGAAAGCTGAAAATTAAACCTTCAAAACCCAGAAAGTATTTTTCATGATTTTGTACCAAAAAAATGTTATAGACAAAAAGAAACACGGGTTTTAATAACTAAATTAAAAAAGCAGCGATTAGTAAAATAGCCATAACTTTCTCAAATCTTAACAAAATTTAAAACCGTTTATAGTTCTGGAAAGCTAAGACTGAGATCTACAAAACTCAGAAAATGTTTTAAATGATTCTATTTGCCCATTTTTCTGTGCTCAAAAGATGGTGACGGGATTTCATATGACTTCTTGGCTGTAACCTACAAAACAGTGAAAACAAACAAGAAAACACAATTTTTTCTACAAAATGTCGGGTTCACCAATGTATTCAATGGAAATTTAGATGGGTTAGCTTATTAGATAATAAACATCAAAAATCCAAAGAGGCTATCAAGAACAATGAAAAATAAAAACAAAGAACGAGCATAGAAGTGCTTAGATAACCTTGTCTTACATTGCTACACATTGCATATCCTATTCACAAAAATCCAAAAACATTAGTCATTCTAGTCGTCATTTTGAACTTAGAGTTCATGTAGTGTCATAATTTCATTTGAGCAATCTCATTTATGGTTGAAACTAGACTTCAAAAACAAAAGAGACAAATGGAAAACTTTCGACAAGACCCCACGTTTACTGTCAACAATCCTCCACATGACCCAAACTGGACCTTTTACGATCCATTTTTAGACAATCAACCTCCAATGAAAATGCAATCCTCATCAAATAGTCCATTCGAACAATTCTTGCAAAAAAATGAAAATGGCCAACTACTTCAGGAAAACTTAGAGGCATTGGCACAAGACCCAGAGGCCTGTCAACTTGTTGAAACAATGGTCCATCAAGACAGAGATAGATTCTTAGCTATGCTCTTGAGTGAAGGAGCTAAGTTACCACAAGGATTTGACGCTAACACGCTAAATTTGACACCTCCTGACCCTAATACCAACAACGCACATAACATGTCAAATAGTGGTCAACTTCCAAATACTATGAGCAATACTTCCTTTGGGACCACAACAACAATGCATGCCACTCCCAACGTCCCAAACACCTCCAACATCCCCAACACCACAAATATCACTATAGTCAATGCCACGACAGTAAATGCTAGGGGGTGTCATCAAGTCACAACAATCCCCCCTTGACAGTTCCATCTACTACCATGAACACAACTTCGTCATATCTGTCTAGTGGTATTTCACAAAATCCTTCGGGAGGAGGCACAAGACATGTATTTATCCAAGGACAACAACAAAACGTTAACACAACAACACAGTCAAATGTCATTGCCTCCCAAGGTACAAACACAAACGTTCCCCTTGTACAAAATCAACAATTTACACAAGGTGGCCAAATAACACAACCCATGACATCATTAACACACCATAACATCCATGGTCATAACATCCCCCAAATAACAACACACATGGCTGGGGGACACATCCCAACCTACTCATCTAACATTCATACTCATCAACATGCACCCAATCATAACTTTCAACACCCACATGCACCCAATCATAACTTTCAATACCAACAACATGTAATTCCGCACATGTCATACATACCACAACTATCCATACCGCCACAATACACCAATATTCACGCACAACAAATAGGAACACATGGTGTACCAAGCAATCCAACGTACGGAAACATAAACAACCCTAATGTGGACGCCCTCAAAACAAGAATGAGGGATATGGAGAAAACTATCCAAAACATGTACATTTCAGGCAAGAAATCAGAAATATCATATTACCTGAATGTATACCCATTTGAAAAGAGCTTATAAATGCCTCTATTTTTGCCAGGATATGTGTCACCCAACTTCACAAAATATAGAGGCAAGACAAATCCCATTGAGCATGTTCGCGAATTTGCAACCAATTGTATGGACATTACCTATGAACAAACATACTTGATGAGACTTTTTTCTAAAAGTCTAGCGGGTCAAGCCCTTGAATGGTTTTCAACTCAAAAGGATATCCAGACATGGAATGAGCTTAAACAAAAATTCATAAGAAATTATGCGTACAACATCGACATGGATACCTCTATCACTAGCTTGTGCAATCTCATGCAAGAGGATGCTAGTGAGACATTTATCCCATTCTTTCAAAAATGGAGAAGCCTCACTAGTCGATGTCACATTGACATCCCCGAAAGGGAAAAAGTCGACATGTTTGTCCAAACACTTCTAGGGCCCCTAAAATTCTGCATTAAAATTACATTGTTGCATTGTAAACTTCAATATAATTAGTTGGAAAAGGGTCCAGATTGAGAAAAGCCCCTTTATCGCAAAGGAGAACTCGAGATATGGTTCCAAAAACACAATGTCAATCCACCCAAGGACAAAAGAAATAAGCAAAATACATCGCTATAATGACGTTGTTGACTAAGATCGGTGAAACATCAGGAGGGTCCTCAGACAATTCCGAAGCTCCAACAACAAAATAGACCAACAACGACATTGACATCTCTAATACTTCTTCACCAAATCCAAAGCAATAAAACAATCGTGACAATAATGCATGATGATATACTCTAGGGTCTATTACGCTACACCCAATATTTCAAGGAACCCATTGAAGAAGTCCCAATAAATGCCTCCAAAGATGGGTCATCATACTTAGAAACTAAAATCAGATGACCCGTAAGCATCTAAACTAGCATGGAATGACAATGCACTTTGCGAATACCATCGAGCAAAAGGGCATACAACCTCTAACTGTCGACAATTGAAAAACATAATACAAGATCTTATTGAAAGTCACACCATCGAAGTAGGTGGATCACAATTCACCTCCAATTCAGATCATACTATCCACAAGAATCCACTGTAGGACCATGGTTCTCATAATGCTTCCACTTCAAGTCCACAGAATCAAGCTAACTTTGCCTGAGTCAAGTATGACTATTCTGGTGGACCTATTATAAACAATGTCTGAACTGACAATGAATACATCAATACCATTACAGTTAGAAGAGCACCCCAATGTAATGCTACTACTCGAAGTGGCAAGGTCACTATAGCTGGTCCACCTCCCGCTAGACAATCCAAAATCAATATATCAGGCCCATCAACTAAACAATCACATCCTGCTCCATCTGCTAAATAGCCAAAACCTATCCCAACCACACAACAATGGAAACCCAAAAGTCAATTCAACCTTATCGACCAGCTAGGAAAAACTCCTGCGCAAATATCTATCCTTGAGCTGCTTTGTATCTCTCCCACACACAAAGAAATCCTAGATAAAACTCTCCTAGAGTCGTCGGTCCCCAAGGACATCAATGTCAATCAATTTGAAACTATGGTGGGATATCTCACTACACCGTACCACATCACCTTCTCGGATCAAGATCACTCATCACATAAAACCAACCACAATGATGCATTACACATAGAAACTTTTATCCACAAGCACAAAGTTAGATGGGTTTTAGTAGATGGCGGAGCAAGATTGAACATATGCTCCCTCAAATTGGTTAAAGCTCTAGGGTTCTCTGATGCGTGCATAGACCCAATGAAAAGTATAGTGATCAAAGCATACGATGATGAGGAACGCTCTTCACGTGGCGTTATCTCTCTCCCAATCAAAGTGGGATAGGTCATCATGGACATGACTTGCCAGGTCCTGGATTTGGAACTACCGTATAACATATTGCTAGGTCGTCCATGGATTCATGCCTTAAAAGATGTTCCGTCTACATACCATCAATGCCTAAAGTTTCCTTTTGATGGTACAGAAGTAACCACATACGGAGACCCCGACCCTTTCCAATATTGTACAAACTCAAGGGGAATCTCTAAAAACTGAATACCTATTAACCGAGAAGCACCTGGCTCCTCATCATCCAAGTATATCGACCCTTCCACATCCACTCCATCCACGTCTTCCGCCATACTACCACCTTCCACTAGCCCTAAGACTGAATCCACTGTCAAAATTCAAGACCTTGGCTGCGGAGAATTCAAACTGCACACAGCATACATCATAACAACAATTCCCAGGTCTCCCAAGGACTATGGTCAGCCATGTTTCAGAATGGAACCTCAGGAAACCTTCAAAGTTCCACCGAATACAGTCTTTATCAAGTGAGGAGACATGAGTGAGGAAGACCTTGCTGACATCACAGGATGGATCTATAAGGATACTGTCACACTACCCCCGTTACCAGTTCAAAGATATGGCAAAGGTTATGACATAATGAAGGCCAAAGGCTACAACGGTACTAGTGGCCTAGGAAAAAATAAAACTAGTTGAAGGGAACCCATAGAAACTTTTCAAATTCTAAAGTATCTTGGATTAGGGTTTGGATCACCCAATAATGATGATCTAATTTGTCTCTTGATCTCTCTCAAATGAGGAGCACATGCCTTATTAGTGCCTGATCGATTAGGAAACCTCATCGAAATGAAAGTCCCATGAGGGAATTTAATGTAATCCATCCCTAAGTGATTGCTGTCTTGATGATTTGTTTCGTTTTAATCCAGGGGAACTAACTCCTTAAACAACGGTTTTGGCAAACATTCAAAATTGAACAGGCACCAAATAGTCAAAGTCCTACTACCACCTCCCATGTCGTACAACACCCGTCATCTGAACCCCATCAGTCCAATCCATCCGAGGTATCAGACGACATTGACAACCAGGGCTCTACAACCTTCACTCCTTATTTTGACAACGAATATGACACTAGTGAAGGAGAATATTGGATAGAGTCCGATGTCGAGTTGGATGATGATAATATCATCTACAACATCACTGAACATGTCTGTATGCTGTCCGCATCCTCACCCCAATTCACCAACATGGATGATGGCATCTCCTTAGTTTACCCTCGAATTCTACCATTGGGACCAAGAAGGACCCATAGATACTATTACTTCGTACTTATTATAAATTAAGCAATCTCTATGGACCGGTGAGAAGGTGATACCTGCTAGACCACAAATCAGGATTTGCTATTGATTTAGACTGCACGGCATACTTTGGCAAGACTGTTCAGTCCTCTAGTTGCAAAAGTAAAAGTAAGAAAACAAAAAGTGAAACGTCTCTAGGTGAAAACTGAAAGGCACCTCTTGACAATAAAATAGTAAAAATAAAGGACGTATCTACGGGTGAAAACCTCTCTGAGGCGCCCAAAGATGGAGGACTGGACTTTCTCCCCGTGCAACAGGAGAAATCGGCCATGCTTATTGAGGACACAATAGAGGATAACATTTCAACTGCAGAGGATCCCAAGATGGTCCTCTTTGCTACCTCATTGACTGACGAAGAGAAACTAGAATTTCATAAATTCTTTGCAGAACGAAAAATCAACTTCGCATGGTCCTATGCTGACATGCTAGGATTGGACCCTAAACTGGTTCTGCATCATCTGCCACTATTACCCAATGCTAAACCAGTCAAGTAGAAGTTGCGCAAAATGCACCCTCAAGTTGCTCTATTGGTCAAGGCCGAGTTAAATAAATTACTGGATGCCATATTCATAAGGTCTATAGATTATGTTGAATGGATTTCCAACCTAGTGCCGGTGACAAAGCCAAATGGGCTGATTCGTGTATGTACAGACTTTCGGGATCTAAATAAAGCATGTCCAAAGGATGACTTTCCTTTGCCCAACATTGACATCATAGTTGACTTAACTGTAGGACATGAGATGCTATCCCTCATGGATGGTTTCTCTGGCTATAATCAAATCCGCATTGCTCCTGAGGATCAACACAAAACAGCATTTACTTGCCCATGGGGTACATACTGTTGGAACGTCATGCCCTTTGGTCTCAAAAATGCAGGTGCCACATATCAAAGGGCTATGACCATGATCTTCAATGACATGATGCACAAAATAATAGATGATTATGTAGATGACCTCTTGGCCAAATCAGCAACAAGGAAAGATCATTTGAAGGTACTTGACACAATTTTCAAGAGACTGGAAGAGTACAAAGTTTGATTAAACCCTAAGAAGTGTGTTTTTGGGGTCACATTAGGTAAACTCTCTGGGTACATATTTTCCCGAAGAGGCATAGAGGTTGATTTGGCAAAGGTCAAAGGAATCATAGACATGCCTCTACCCAGAGGAATCAGTGAACTCAGAACTCTGCAAGGCAGAGTACAATCTATCTGGCGTTTCATAGCCCAATTGGTAGATAAGTGTCATCCATTTCAGTATTTGTTGCGCAAGGGTATTCCCTTTGTATGGACGGATAAATGTCAAGAGGCCTTTTAGAAAATTAAAGATTACCTACTATCAACACCAATCTTCATGTCTCTTATTCATGGAAAGCCATTAATTCTATACATCTCGACTACTAGTTCAGCACTGGGGGCATTGCTGGCACAAAATGATCATGAAGGAAAAGAAAGAGCAATATATTACATCAGTCACACACTGATAGGGTATGAGTTGAAGTACACATACATTGAACGTGCATGCCTCACTGTTGTCTTTGCGTCCCAAAAACTATGACACTATATGCTCAGTCATCAAACACAGCTAGTCACCAAGATTGATCCACTGAAATATCTCTTAAGTCGGGCGGCATTAACAGGTCGGCTAGCAAAATGGGTCATGATACTAAGCGAGTATGACATACAATATGTCGAGCGTAAGGAAATAAAAGCGCAGGTAATAGTAGATCAGCTAGTAGATGCACCAATCCAAGTCACTCATCCATTAGTAACTAATTTTCTTGATGAGTCCATTTTTCATGCAGAACCGGCAGCACCATGGAAGTTATATTTTGATGGGTCTCATACTGGTCATGGCTCAAGCGCTGGAATCTTGTTTATCACACCACAGGGGGATTCAATTCCTAAGTCATTCCAGATCGCCTTTGCACAAATAATGATGCAGCCAAATAAGAAAGCACCAGTCACGTGTCTCAAGCTGGTAAATCAAATGGAAAATGGTGACATTGCTTTGTATTCGATTCCAAGCCAGCATCAACCAAGCGAATGATGACTATGAACAGGAGGAGACTAATTTCTGATGGATAAGCTTTACTTTTTTCACATCAACGTTTCGAATCATACTACATGATCCAGCTCTCTTTCATCCTGATGATGGATCACGTAGTATGATTCGAAACGTCGATGTGAAAAACAAAAACACAATAAAATCCAGAAATTAATTAGCACTACTTGATGGATTGTGGAAACTTGATATCTTTAAAGGATGAGAAGTTGCTTCCCTACAAGAGCATGGTGGACAGTTTCTTGACATACTTCCAATTGATTTCTTTTGAACAAATTCCCAGGGCACAGAATAAGGCAGTTGATGCAATGGCTACTATTAGTTCTCTCTTGGACATCCCTAAAAATGTGTCACAATTTGAGTTCTTAGTAGAACAACTCTTGATACTGGCATATGATATCCCAGAATCATAAATGGTTTGTGAACTTGTTGGTCCCAACTCTCCCTGGTATCAGGACATTTACGACTACCTAAAGTCTCAAACCCTTCCACTGAACCTATCCAATAACTAAAGGAAATCCTTCATTAGGAAATCTACAAGGTATGCCATTGTCAGTGACACCCTTTACCACCGTAGTTTCGATGATACCCTCCTTAGATGTCTTGAAACCGACAAAGCATGTACGACCTTACGAGAAGTGCAAAATGGTATATGCGGATCTCATTCGAGCAGTCCTACTCTGGCTAAGAAGGTAATGAGACTCGAATATTATTGGCCCACAATGGAAAAAGATGCAATTGAATATGTCAGGACTTGTCGCAAATGTCAAATTCACAGTGATTTGGTCCATGCTCTAGCACAAGAACTTTGGCCGATCACTTCTCCTTGGTCCTTTGCTCAATGGGGACTCGATCTCGTGGGTAAGATTCATCCAACCTCATCCAACGGCCACAAATTCATTATTACTGCCACTGAGTACTTCACAAAGTGGATTGAAGCCATCCCATTGACATATATTACTAGCAAACAAATATCAAAGTTCATCCTTAACTACATCATTTTTCGGTATGGCCTTCCGCAATCCATCATCACTAACAACGGACATCCGTTTAAAAACCAAGACGTACGTGAGTTATGTGAGTGATTCCATATCCAACACCACTTTTCATCTCCATACTACCCATAAGGAAATGGCCAAGCTGAGGCGTCCAATAAAACCATTGTCAAAATTCTCAAAAAGACTGTTAATGACGCTAGCCGTGACTGGCACATACAACTCAGCCTTGCTCTATGGGCTTACCGAACTAGCATTCGTACGCCTACAGGGGCCACCCCATTTTCCCTAGTCTTTGGCGCTGAGGCCATCTTACCCATTGAGGTCGAAATTCCTTCGCTACAAGTCTCTCTGAAGGGTCTAACTAATGAAGAGGAGTACTGACAATCACACTTGCATGAGCTAGAAATGCTGGAAGAAAGAAGAAAAAATTCATCACAAACATCTCCCGCCATATCGCAACGGATTTGCCCTTGAAGCTACAACAGTGCGCTTATGGCCGTACTTTAATATTATTAATTTTAGTTCTCGGTAACCTAAGAACTAGCAGCATGAAAGTGCCGCAGCGGCCTCGGAACCAAACCTACCAACCGACATTATCATATCTTCTTTTAAGAGCCAGGGAGCTTTATCGAATCGGGTAACTCCGTGATGGAGAACAATTCCGATTGTGAGCTCCATCACCGCCACATCTTTGGCGCTCACTTTATATACCGAGACCGAAGGTAAACCATAAAATACAAAAGATTTCTCGAGTACCAGTACCACCGTACCCTACGGAAACCCGCAAACAGCCTGGCATACCGCAACAGTGCCGGAAAATAGTAAAGCAGGAAAATGACTGCTCTAATAGTGGAAACCCCGCAAACAGCGCTAGATGGTATCATGGAAAACCCCGAAAACAAAAGTAACTTACGCATCACCACGTTTCACCAATGTCGTACTGTTCACCGGGCATGCAAGATATGTATTATCAAATTCATTTTTATGCACACGCCACATTCTTAATTCTACCGGCTCATAGTGGATAAAAATTGATTGATTATCAAGTCCTCGGACGATCACCGATTCGGTAAACGTTGATCTCATCCATGTTCCTTAAAATGGCTAAGCCCTGACCCGGATCAGGGAAAAATTTATCAGCGAAACGAAGTGATGTCACATATTCCCGGCACCGGCGTCCTGAAAAGACAAAATATCAAAGTCCTGCAAGTTGGCTTAAAACATTGAAGTAAAAGTCCCGCGCGATGCTCGATGGAAGTGCCCCGGCACAAAAACATCGCAAAAGTCCTAAAAAGACAAAAACATTGGCAAAAATTCCTGAAAAAAGACAAAAACATTGCAAAAAGTCCTTAAAAAAAGACAAAAAACATCGCAAAAAGTCCTAAAAAAATGACCAAAAACATTGTAAAAAGTCTGGAAGAAAGACCTAAAAATCATAAAACGTTTTGAAGAAAACCACAAACAAAAACATGAGACTGCTCGAAAAGCGCAAACACATTGTCATCTCTTGTCAAAGTCAGTCATATCAATCAGTCTTTGTCATTGTTGAACTACATTGTCTTTGCACACTTGCTACGTAGGCAAGACTCACATTTTGAGTCCCCGAGACATTAAGTCAGTCCTTTTAGGTTTGTCAAAATAAAATCATGATGCAATCTTTGCTCATCAAGACAAAGTCATTGGTCATTTCGAACTACGAGGTCTCTGAGTGTATGATGTAGGCAAGGCCATCTGTTGATGAGTCCCCGAGGCCACACTAGGTTAGTCCATTAGGGTTCATGGCACTACACTGGCACACACGTCAAAAATATTCAATCAATTTCCACATGGGAAAACTCCTGAAACAAAGTAAAACAATCATTTATTCAACATGGCAATCTCATAAGCACATCACTCATATCATCAAGGCAATATCGGCATATGGTCAAACACAAGTCAAACTCAGTCAGAGCAAGTCAAATCATCATAACCCAGTCAAACTGTCAAATTTTGGTTAGTCTTCAGATGAGTCCTTCTGAATGATAACCTCTGTCATTTACACCTTAGGATGTGTCCTTCCTAGGTGTCGTCATCAACATTCGACATTTTGAGTGATCCTCTTGACATCTAAAGATCACTCTTCATGACATCAGTATTCTTTAGATGTGTCCTTCTGAAGAACAAACTCTGTCATTTATGCCTTAGGATGTGTCCTTCCTAGGCATCATCATCATTTAGAGGGACCCCTTACGACTATCAGGCATCAAATCCTCTTGTCATCAGCGTTATTCAGGATGTGTCCTTCCTGAATTCACCAATTCTTGACATTTTCCAAGGTCATCAAAACTTTAAACATTTCGACACCTCGACATTATCAAACATGGCATCTTGGTATCAGAACAATGGATATCCAGACACAATTGGAAAACACTTGACAATTGTTTTTTTAGTTTTTATCATGATATTAGTTTTTCAGCAAGATCCCACTAAGCAGGAATTAGAGAAGCAGTGACATATCATGTCAATTGACACGCATGACTACTAGTTTATCAGCGAGGTCCTAACTTTGGGATTTAGAAAAAAATGACGTATCATGATAAAGGCTCTATTTTGTATTTTGGCAATCATGCTGCTAGTTTCTCAAGGATGTCCTAGAAATAGGATTTAGAGAAGTAATGATGTTTCATGAATTGTCTTTGTCTTTTTTTGCTTGTGGTTGATTATGACAAAAAGACTGGGGCAATCACGCTATTAGTATGAGTCATGATCATCCTTGTCTATGACTGCTTGTCTTATGTGATGGTACGACCTTGCACACCTTGATCTATGTCATATCATGGTGTTTATTGGCCATTACAACAATTCGCCCAATGATGATTAAGAGCAATAAATATTAAAGTCCTATGGCAATGTTTTGAAGGATTTGGTCTAGGAACTAACATGCATCTTCTTTAGTCTTGTCATTTTCACTCACTCGTCTCATATAGGCATTGCATCCATATAATCATCCATATCTTTTGCAATAACATTTATTTGTCTCTTCATATTCTGGTCTTCTCATTAATTTCGAGAGCACACCCATGTTCTTTGAACCTGTCTGTCCTCTCGAGGGGGCATACCGCAACCCTCCTCATCATTCTTCCTCATCATATTTGGCATTGGGGCATACTTGACATTTTCGCTCACACACCCAACATGACAAAAGAGGCAATAGACACCTGGCTGGCTCTTAGCCATTTTGGTCATTCTTTTGATCCTTAGATAATGGGAAGATTACTATAGCCTTGTCTATTTCCGACTATTGATTAGTCATCATAATATTTCAATTAATTACAAACTTTATTCTTCATGACATACCTTTACTATTTCTTGATAACACGTTATTGTCTGCCTTCCCTCAATAAACAAATTTTAATCTCCATTTAATTCCCCTACCACATGTTCTTCTCGATTATTAAATAAATAAGTTTCATTTATTTATTTAATATGTCACTAATCCATCTTTAATTAAATAAATTGATTAATTTATTTAATTAATTAATCTTATCTTTCTAAATTAAATGAAATTATTTAATTTCCAATTTACATTCCTCCTACTCTTTAAATAAAATCAATTATTTAAAATCGCCATCGTATTAATCTTAATCACGGGCCGATTTTGGTAAATAATTTGAAAATATTATTTATTCGAGAAATACATAATTTGAATTAATTAATTCAAATTAGTAATTAATCTTCCAAAAACTTAATCGCGATTCTTTGATTTTCCAAACGGACTACCAAATCTTGTTCCTTCTTGATTTTTGAATCTCTCGCTGCATTAGACCTTATCTTTCTTGATTTTTCGACCTCGGCAACTCAGTAATCTTATCTTGATTTTTCAAAAATCCTTATTTTCTAATTAATTTATCTCATTTATTCTCCACCGTCGATCTGATTATTTGAGACATTATTCTCACCATTTGATTAAATATTTTGCCCTAACCCTAATTAGGGATTCTCAAATTTAATCTGGACCTCTCATTTTAGGTTCTCATCATCAATTAATCTCACCCATCCATTCAAAATGACATTTTCTATAAAATGCCATTTTTCTCTCACTTTTCGATTACACACGCACATGTTGACATTTTACATAGACATTCTAGGCATTTATTCACTTGCACACTTATTTTCATAGGCAATTTCAATATTCATTATAGTCATTTGATCAAAGTCTTGGCATTTGTTTAGGCATAGACATTCAAAATTGTAGTAATAAGCTTAGGCATTTAGACATAGCATAAATCCTTCAAAGCTTGGTGTAGGACTTAGGCATTTGCAGATTTTCTCGCACGACGAATCTGAGGGCAACATCATCCAACAAGTAAGAAGGTATTACAAAAGTGAATCATGGAAGTCTCGGCGATCAGGTATAATCATTTTGTATTTTACTTCCTTTGTATTTTGTAAGATCTTTGGGTTTCATTGTCATTTATTGTTTGTTGCTAACACTCCTAATCAAACCTAAAAGAAATCCTCTGATTTTGTCTGTAGATTCAAATATCGAAGACAGAATAAAATAAGCATTGTGCTTGTTTTTTCTTAGATTAGCAAACATTTAACTTTGGTGCACATAAAAAAAACAATGTCTTCTTTATATGATTGTGTTTGCAAGATGGTAGGTGAGTATGCTCTCACTTGGTGAAAACCTCATGATCAGAAAACCAAACCCATTTTTATTTGTTATTACCCTGACTTGGTATATCGGAGTATCCTCTCCCCTCGCACTTTCGGGCAATCTTGGGTGTAAGAGAAACAATTACCAACTCTAGAAATTGGGCCTGCCTGGGGATTTCATCACCCCAATGTGACTCAAACCGGCAATAGAGCTAAAGCCAAGCTACCCCCGATCGGTATATAAATGTAAACCTTAAGGGAAAACCTAAGGTTGCTTGTGCGGATGTGTCATACGGAAGGAGTTGTACTCCCTTAAACCCTGTTGAGCTTAACCTCTTTAGGCTGGAGTGCCACCTTAATGGTGATTAATCTCTTGCCCCATGTATGGCCACTTGAATGGGGGTCCCTAACTAAAAAATCTTGTATAGAAAGCCAAAATCCTATATTAAAAATGACGGGGTCCGAAATTATGAGCAAAATTGTCTTTTATAGAAAACACAATTTCGAGTGGATGGGTGAGATTAATTGATGATGAGAACCTAAAATGAGAGGTCCAGATTAAATCTGAGAATCCCTAATTAGGGTTAGGGAAAAATCCTTAATCTAATCCAATGAATAGTCAGTCTCTATAACCGTGACGATGGTGGAGAATAAATGAGATAAATTAATTAGAAAATAAGGATTTTCAAAATCAAGAAGATAAAGTTTGTTCAATTTAAGTAGATTCAAAAATCAAGAAGATAAGATTGATGGCGTAGATTCAAAAATCAAGAAGATAAGATTTGAACCGAAGATCAGATTTGGAAAATCAAGCACCACCCTCGGACATTCTGATTTTTTAAAAGACACTACTAATTTGAATTCTTAAAATTAATTCAAATTATGGATTTTATGAGACAATAAATAATCTTTTTCAGATTATTTACCAAAATCGACTGACATTTAAGATTGTGATGACATTTTAAATAATTGATTTATTTAAAATGAGAGGAATATTAAATTGGCAATTAAATAATTAAATTTAATTATTTAATTTAGCAGATAAGATTAATTAATTAAATAAATTAATCAATTTATTTAATTAAGATAGTTAGTGACATATTAAATAAATAAATGGAACTTATTTATTTAATAATTAGGAAGGAACATATGACCGAGGGGAATTAAATAAATTAACAAATTTATTTAATTAAGGGAAGACTTAGACAATTAATGACATATTTAATAAATAAATAAAATTTATTTATTTAATAATCATGAAGAATAAAAGGAAATGAATTAATTAAATAATTATGAATTATTTAATCAATAGTCGAATGTGGACCAAGGACATAATTAAATGCCATAATTATGCTAGGACGAAGGTGGTAAAAATAAAGCTTGTAGGCCTAGGTCATTTTTAGGTGTCTACAAAATCAATCAAGTAGAAGGCAGGAAATTAGAATGGCATGAAGATGAAGTGCCCTTATCATTGTATTACCAAATTCTTTAGACATATCTAGATTCTCTATAGTAACCCTTTCAGGAAGATTCCAGTTAAAGCAATGTAACCAGTGTGCAAGTCCCAATTGAATCATGGACAAACCTAAATTAATCCCTAGGTATATTCTTCAACTTGAACCAAATGGTATGAGCTCAAAATCTTGGCCTTTCACATCAATTTTTCTTTGGAAAAATCTTTCAAGTTTGAACAAATTGGGCTCTTCCTAGGAAGTTGGGTCTCTCCCAATAGTTCATGCATTTATAACGACATGAGTATTTTCTAGGATTTGGTATCATGCTATTGTGCACTATTTTATAGATTGGTTTGGAAGCTATGGGATAGAGGAAAAGAAGAGAAAAAAGAAGAAGCAAAAACTAATAATAAATTTGAGCAATAAATGAATAGAAAAAAAAATATCTTCTATTAAGTATTCAACTTGATTTGAATTACACTCGAATACACACAAAAATTTGTTGCTCATTTAGACACAAAATAACCTATACATATATCCCTTGTTTTTAAGTATTCATTGTTTATTGGAGAATACAAGAATTGTTGTTCTTTTCATATGCTATTTGATGCCTTCAGACTACTGCTATTCACACTTCATACATTATGTAGAAGAAAAAACATTCTTTTTTCTATATGCAAGAACTGTACCCAAGCAGAAAAGAGGGAAAGATAAAACATTAATTACAAGTTTTTTGCTGATATAAAAACCAACATAGAAAATCTTGAAGATGGATATTTTTAATTAATATAAAAAATAGATCTGAATGGATGTCCAAATGACATGGAATGAGCTAGAGAAAAATCATATCAGACATGTGGGAAGATGAAAGACAAGTTGGCACTAGACTAGAAGTGCATACAGTGAGTTAATGCAACTGAAAGTTGGGATTATTTCCAACACTCCCCCTTAATCACAACTATTTCCATCTATGATGCCCAAATGATCTCTTTGGTTCTAGACAAAACTCTCTTTCCCTAATGCCTTGGTGAAGATGTTTTCATACTGATCTTGAGACCTACAAAATTTGAGCCAAATTTCTTTGTTGTTTACTAGCTCTCTAATAAAATGATACATGTTATCAATATGCTTAGTTCTCTTATGAAAAACATGATTTCTAGACAATGGCTGAGTTGTTATCACAAACTATTGTAGTGGATTCTTTTTGAAAATGCATTAAATCTTTCAACACCTCCACATACAAATAGCTTGACAAGTAGTACTAGTGGCTACCACATACCCAACTTTAGCTAAAGAAAGAGTTACAATGGACTCTTTTTGTGAAGCCCATGACACAATAACTATCCCAAGGTGAAAATTATAATCTTATGTGCTTGTTCTATCATCAATATTGCCACCACAATCACTATCGGTGTACCCAAAAATACTAAAGTCATCTAAAGTGGAATACAATATGCGAAAGTCCTTTGTACCACTCACATAACTCGGTATTCTCTTACCTACTTGTCAATAGGAGTCTTTTGGAGACTCCATAAACCTTTAAATTGGGATTACCACATACATAATGATTGGTCTTGTGGCTGTCAAATACATAAGGCTTCCAACTAGCCTCTTGAACAATGTAGGATCCACACATGGTCCATCATCCTTCTTCCTTAGCTTCAATATCATCATGATGGGTGTTGGGGCTGCCTTACAATTTACCATATTGAATCTCTTCAAGACTTCATTTGCATATTTAGATTGAGAAATAAATATACCAGTATTGGATTGATGGACTTCAATGCCCGAAAAATATCTCATAAGACCCAAATCTATCATTTCAACCTCATTCTTCATGGCTGATTTGAAATCATTTATGCTAAGATCACTGGTAAAGATTAGATCACCCATATAAAAACAAACAATTAGAATGCTACCTTTCTTGTTGACTTTGATGTACAATGTTGGCTCACAACCACTTCTTTTGAAACCATTGTGAATGAAATAGGAGTCAATGCAGCTATATCAAACTCTAGGAGCTTGCTTTAATCCATAAAGTGTCTTCTTTAATCTATATACTTTGTATTCATGACCTGGTATCTCATAGCCTTGTGGTTGTTCCACATACACTTCATCCTATAGATAGCCATTTAGAAATGCCAACTTCACATCCATTTGGTACATAGGCCACTTGTTGTGGGCAGCAATAGCCAATACTATCCTAACAATGTTCTACCTTGCAACAAGTGCAAATGTTTCATTGAAGTCTATACCAAGTGATTGTGTGAAGCCTCTTGCAACTAGCCTTGCTTTATGCTTTTACAATTTTCCATCAGCATCTTGCTTAGTTTTATAAATCCATTTGACACTAATTACATCATTTCCTTTAGAAAAATTTACCAACTCCCATGTTTGGTTTTTCTCAATGGATTCAATCTCTTCATCCATGGCTTGTGCCCATTTATCATCACCCATAGCTTCTTCAAATGTTAACGTATCATCTACATGAGAAAATAAAGAAAAAACTAAAAATGAATTTGTCAAGTATCAACATTATACAACTCACTAACACTTCTTGTTTTTCATGGCAACAAGCTTTCTAAAGTTGGATCTAAAGATGTTGAACTACTTGGAGTACTAGTTGAAGTTGCTCTAAGGATGCCAACTGATGTAGATGTTGTTATAGTTTCTTGTGGAGTTTGTTGTTCTCTTGGTGTGGACAACAACCTTGAAGATCTGCTTGGTGTGGATGAAGGTGTAGCTTGAGATAAAACTTGTGGTGTTATCCCAAGAGTGGAAGGGGCTACTATTTCAGCTATACTTGATGTTAGGAACACTTCATTTGCCATGTCATCATGAGGAACAATAGTTGTAATTTTTACATTCCTCTCTACACTTCCATCCCATGCTTCATCTTCTACAAAATCAACATCACGGCTGATATAACCTTTCTAGTCATAGGATTAAACCACTTATATGCCTTTGTATCCTCTGAATAACCAACAAATATGCATTTTTTTCCTTTATTCTCTAACTTCTTCCTCAACTCATTTGGAACATGAGCATATGCAACACAACCAAATACTTTCAATTAAGAAAAACTATGTTTTGTACCTGTCCAAGCCTCTTGAGGGACTTTATTCTTCAGAATCTTTGTTGGGCACCTATTCATAATGTAAACAACAATTGGCACTACCTCAGCCTAATATTCATTAGATAGATGTTTGGTTTCCAACATGCTATGATCCATCTCCATAATGATTTGATTCTTCTACTCTACCACATCATTTTGTTAAGGTGTAGAGCGGGCTATAAATTGCTTATGTATGCCATGTGATCTACAAAAATTGCAAAAATCATTTGAAATATATTCACCACCTCTATCCATCCTCAAAACCTTAATGTAGTAGCCACTTTGCTTCTCCGCAAGTGCCTTAAACTGTTGAAAATAAGAAAATGCATCTGACTCATTTTTTAAAAACTAAACCCAATTTTTCCTTACAAAATCATCAATACAAGTAAGAAAATAAGTGTTGCCTCTTATAGACGGGTCTGTGCAAGATCATGGGGGTCCAAAAAGTGGCGATGTGAAAAGAAGGCATTTTTAACACACCCAAAAATGTGAAATTTACGCCTTTGAATTTTTGTAGGCTTGGGTACAATATCTATTTTGGTTTGGTATCGTTCTCAGTTCTAACATCCATTGTGAAATGATATCTATTTCTAACTTAATATTCATTTAGCTTTAAGTTAGAATTTTAATTTTGTCGTGTCCCATTCTACCAATTTTTAATTTATATATTATAATAAGTTTTAATATATAATATAATATAATATAATATAATATTATTATATTATATTATATATATATTATATATATTATTATACGTACGAGGTATTATATATCTTATTTTTATAATATATAATATATATTATATTATTTTATAATTAATATAATATATATTTATATATTATATTTTATACCATACATTGAAAAATGTTTGTTGCTATATTATCTTGTCCCCTAACCCATCATATATTAAAAAGTATAAAAGGAAACGATGATCACTCTTGAACCCTGACATCCATTCCCTGTGTTACAAATCAAAAAACAGCACCTAGAGCTCGACATTTAGCCTCACAGCCATGCTGGAGCCAACCAACTCTAATCATCCATTCGTGAGGCACCATTTTCCCAAAAAAATCATTCAAATTTCAAAGGTATGTTTGGATTTTTATATTTTTATTCAATTTATATTCTTTTTGTATTGTTTTCTTTTTAA
Organism: Sequoia sempervirens; assembly: GCA_007258455.2. Taxonomy (NCBI): domain Eukaryota; kingdom Viridiplantae; phylum Streptophyta; class Pinopsida; order Cupressales; family Cupressaceae; genus Sequoia; species Sequoia sempervirens. The sequence goes on from VDFB02172016.1 coordinate 80,188, forward strand.
TTTTAGTCAAAAATAGGGAAAATTTGATAGGTTTTTTATTGCATTATACTTATTGTTAATTTTGAAATTTTTTATCAATTAATAGGCTTAAAATGGATCAACATGAAAACCCTAACCCTGCACAAGATGAAAACCCAAACCCTGCACAATCTTAAAACCCTCCACATCCTCCTTCACAGTAACCATTGTTTCCAAACCAAAACATGCCAACAATACATGAATTTGTTCATAGAAATTTAGATCAATTGATAAATTTATGTTGAATCTATGACACTTATTGAGCTATTAGACCTGAAGAACACTTTGGAAACAATCATTTCAAATGTTGAAACTTTGGGAACTCAACACAATAGATTTGCACAGTGGTGAGAGGAACAAAGGCAATTTTATGTCAATGGGTTATCATATGATGAGGTGAGGGAACTTGATATTGACAAAGCCCAATTAGCCTAGTTATTCATTGATCACAAAATGGGACAACCTATTAATGTGCGGAAACCAAAATTTTCAATTAAATGGTGCACCCATAGAGGCATATTAGATAATTTCTAGAGACGTTGGTGGGTGGTTTTTGATAAACCACCCAACAAAAATCTTGATGTCCCTTAGTATTTTCTCTAAAAATTATATGATGAGTTTGTGCTATGAAAACATGTCAATTACTTTGACATGCAGTATTTTTAGGGTGTTGGTAGAGGGATGCCACATGATAGACATAGAGCACAATGATTCACCCCAGTTCATCCTACTCCACCTATTGCTACCTTGACTCCACTACCTTACCCTGAAATTGTTGTAGATGCAGGGAATCTTAGCATTTATGCCTTACATTCATTGAGTGATCATTTGGTCATGTAGAGGAATCATGTTACATAGCCATTTGATAGTGCATCTAATCACGATGGTGTTGCACCTGATACATCCCAGCATGATGGTGGTGCACCTGCTGCATCAGCTCCCACTTTTACACCATCATCAACTCCCACTGGTACACTGTCCTCTTCGGGACATATTTGTGTGCCTCATCATTGCATGGCGTGCAATAATTTATGTTTGGATCATCTTCGATGGTCCACTGAGGCTACCATAGAGACATCCGACTATGAGGTTTATGATATGTCAGATGTAGGAGTTGATACAACATGGAGTGGGCCATTTGTAGGGGAGACATCGACTGCCAAAGATGATATGGGAGGACCGATAAGACTTAAGGTAATTTCATAGTGTTTTTTATGTAAATTCTTTCATATTTTATGAGAGATATTTGTACTAATGTATGTATATATGCTATAATCTTTAACAGTTGTTGATAGAGGAGTAGATGTCACAAGTGCAGGAGGTTATCCATACTGCCATTTCATTTTCCCTAGAGAATTAGTATACGGTATTATTTAAATTGTTATTTTAGATGTTATTTTTTGAAATCTATTATGTTTAAATACTTGTACTACATATATTGATAGTCTAGTATAATCTTGTCTTTTTATACAACAACTTGGTTCTTATACAACCTTGTTGACTGGGTCTAAACCATTGGATGAAGTTGCACAACAGGTATATTTGTTTTTCATTCTTGACATTATGATTATGTGTGCATGTGCATTTAAATTGTGTTACATTCTTGTCATTTTTTATATAGGAAACCATCTTAACTAATTGATCCACTATGAGCCCATCTAGTGTTGTAGCATCACAACAAGTATGTGTTTATTTTATATTGCAGATATTTACGTTTAGATAGGATTTGATGAGGGTGCAACCCGAGACACAGAAAATAACCCACAAACAAGAGAATAATTTTATTATTCAGAAAATAGAGCTTCTTACATGCAGAGGATCTCAAATCCCCAAGATCTACAACACATGCAAGCTACAGAAAACTACAAATAACCCTTTCACAATATACGAGCTTGTCCCCAAAAGTTACCCAAAAATTAGAAAACCCGCCCATAAACAGAGCTCCTCATCAGTTTGTAGCCAAAACAACATTCAAATTGAGTTTAGGCAGTTTGGCGCCAAAAATTTACAACATGAAGTTCAAATTTCAAAAGAGCATTTGCAATGGTATCTTCTAGAAA
>VDFB02172017.1:0-10528 GCA_007258455.2 Sequoia sempervirens
ACCATTAAAGGGTTTATAACACAGTTTAACATATTTAAACAATTCAAGCCAAAAATCCATTCCATTATAACTTTGTAGCGATGGTTTTAATCACTTCCCAAACAAACTTTACCATTCACCTATTACACCCCAAAATGGAATAGACATGTAGCCATTGAAACTTTTTATTCCAAAAAAGTAAACTTTCACAAATGACTCATACTACCATTCATTTCTTTCATAGAAATCACACAAATCCATATTGACATGTCAACATAAACCCAATAAAAATCCAACACATATCCTTCAATTCAGAATTTTTTTCCCAAATCACAAACACCAATGCGTTACCCACCAAGAACACATGAACAAAAATGGTAGAAGAGAACCTGGGAATAGTGCTCACAATATGGGTCTTCTTGCTATTTATCAACACTTCCAAACCCCTATTCAGCTAAGGTCCTCTCATCTTGGAACTCTTTCACCCGAGCATGCAAAATGGTCAGGCCCAATTTTTTTATTTTATTATTGATGTTTTCAGTCGGAAGCTTTTCGGCTTAGTCATTTTTTATCAAAACCCTTCCAACTAGAAAGGTACCACCATGTCAGCGCCATGTCACTACCATGTGGTTTCGACCAAAAGACACTTGGATGGAAATCTTCCAACTAGAAACAGTTTGCTTGCAACCATTTATTTGGCCAAAAGTGTGACACACTATTGTGCTTTTACCCGTCAATTTTCTTCGTGTCCACCTCAATGCCTCTATTAGATACTATAAAACCTAATAAATTTCCACTATCTACACCAAAGACACACTTTTTTTGGGTTCAATCTCATGTTATATTTTCATATTCACTCAAATATTTTTTGAAGGATATTCACATTGTCTTGTTGATTTAAAGATTTGGCTAGAATATCATCAACATAATCTTCCAAAATATTATGTATGTAATCATGAAATATCAATTTCACAGCTCATTGATATGTTGCGCCTGTGTTCTTCGATCCAAAAGGAATGACTATGCAACAAAATGTTCCCCAAGCTATAGTAAAGGCTATCTTGTATTGATCTTGAGGGTTGATGAAAATTTGATTATATCCAAAAAATACATCCATGAATTACAACAAAGCATGCCTTGTAGTCAATTCCATATCATGTTAATATTAGGATTAAGGGTAAAATCATCTTTTAAAGATGCTTCACTCAAATCACAAAATTCTATACACATCCTAATATGATTATTAGGTTTTACGAATGTAATGTTCAATGTTCAAGATCCAAGGAGAATAATCAATAGGTCTTATAAAACCAACTTTGAGGAGTTTCTCAATCTCATCTTTAACTAATAAGGCTATCTTAGGATTCATCTTTCATATCTTTTGTCTAGCTAGTTTAGCATCCTTTGCAAGGACTACGTTGTGTGTCACTATGTTAGCATCGATTCTTGGCATATCTGAATAATTCCAAGAAAAAGGTTTAGGAAAGTTATGAAGTAAAGAACTACATGGTCTTCTTGTTCATCTTCATCAAGGAACTTTCCATTTTTAATCACTTTCTCCTCATTATTAATATCCATTAGTATGTTGATTGTATCTCCTAAAGGGAGTTTGGTTTGTTTTAGGATTTCAAGATTGTATTCTTCATTGTCCTTATCAATCTCATTACTTTCCCTTTCTGTGTTTTCTTTCTTAGCACTAATCATAGCATATGTAACCCATTTCTTTTTAGGAGTAAATGGTTTGTCATAATCTCCTAACACTTCTTTCAAGGCATCATCATCTTCCAAGTATTCCAATGATTCTTCACAAGTTGTATCTATCAATTTAGGATGCACCAAGGTGAGAGTGGTTTTAGGGTTACACGTAATGGTATTGATGTTTAATGATGGTATTTTCATTGCTTGCATTATCTTAGAAGGAAAATACCCCAAACTACTTCTTGTTTCTTGTGTGTTAGGTTCTATAGGAACACAGATGCCTTGTTCTTTCCTTCCACATCTTTTTCCACTATAATCGAGTTGTTTCGTAAGATCATAACCTCTTCCATAAAATTTCCCCATTTCTTTTAGGTTTTTTTGTTGTTGATAATTTATCTCATCAAATGTTGTTATATAGCTTGTGTCTTCTTTTAGGGTAGATGAGGTAGACACTTGTGATTTTTCCTCTGAATTCTACATTGACATTACCATTGGTTTCTTTTGTTTTTCAGTCTTTTATTGTAATTTTGTATTCCAATCCCATAAAAGTTGGTGTGAAGTCTAAAACTCCCCAATCATCTTCCAATAATTTTGATGATTTTTCCATCTCTTTTTTCTCTTCTTTCATATTTTTTATGTTCAAAGATAGAATTAATGGGTAAGTTCAGGATCATCATGGAAAAAATAGGCCCTTAAGTGGCAAAAAAATCAAAAAAATCAAAGTTAGGAAACTTGATATAAAAATTTGAATAAGTTTTCTATATTATTTCAAAAATATGTAAGAATAGAATTGAATGTAGTTTCTAAACTATTGGGTTTATTTTAAAAAAAAATCTATTTGGTGAAAATTTGAAATTTCAATGCAGTAGTACTTAAATTTCAGGGAAAAAATAAGAAGTAGGTGTCAGTATGACCACTTTAACCACAATAAAATGGTAATATTTTTTTATAATATTTTAGACATAAGTAGAGGACTCATGTCTGGATGTGATGCATATTTTTGTAATTTGTTTTTCAAATAAATAATTAATTATTATTTTTTGACCACTTTGAAAATATAAAAACTCATATGTTTTACCACCTTAACTTGATGCAAAACTAGAAGTACCATTTTTTCTTTTAATCCCTATAGTATGTAAAGCATGATGTGGCATATTTTGGATTCAAAAAATGTGATACCGTTTGAAAGCTATACATGTTTTTCAACCAGCCTATCAATCAACACTTTAGTCGTAATTCAAATAGAAAATAAATAATTGTTATTTATTAAATTCAAAGTAAAGCATAATTTATATTGGTGGAAAGTTGAGAATCTCCTTTAAAAACCCTTTTCATTTCATCAATTTTGGGTAAAATAAAGTTGTCAGCCACATACCCTACAAATACCCATCATATTACCACTTTTTGGCCCATCATGATCCTGAACATACCCTAATGTGTTTAGAGGACTTGTCATTCCTTTTTCAACTTGTAAGAAAATTTTAGGCTTAGGATCTATTTCAACTTGGTACACTTTATTGTTATACAAATTTATTCATGATATGATGAAGATTCAAAGGCACCACTTGCATCTCATGAATCCAATGTCTTCTTAAAAGAAGATTGTATGAAAGATCATGAGGCATAGCATGAATATGAGTTTGTAATGTAGCATTTCCAAGTGTAATAGGAAAAGTAATCACACCAAGTAGTTTCTTTCCTATGTTGTCAAATCCTCGAATCAATAAGGAATTAGGTGTAATTATTTATTTACCCATGCCAAGTCAATCCAAAAGGATCACACTACACACATTAAGGGAAGAACCATTGTCAACAAGGGTTCTTTTTATTCTAGTCCTATTATAGATAGCTATTATTGTGAACATATCATTTTTCTTCCTCATCTGCAAGGGAGGTAGCTCATGTTGATGAAAATTAATTTCCATGTTAACCACAATCATTCCTTGAATTAGAGTTACTACATCACTTGTATCTATACTAGAGGGAACCACAACTTGTTGCAAGATTGTTTGAAGCATAGTATGATAATTAGGTGAATTTTGAATTAGGTCCCATAGAAATATATTTACGGGAGTATTCTTAAGTTGCTCAACAAGATCATACTCCTTCCCACTATGCGAAGGAAAATGAGGAGCACTAGGCAAGATGGGTTCACGAAAAGGTAAGGATGTTGAAGTTGTTTGTTTTGGTTATGGATTGTTTCTAGTGTTATATGTATGAGCAATGGTATTATAACTTGATTGCTATGAAACATTATTCTTAGGTGGTTCAAGGGTGAAAACGGGCTTGTTTTGAGTTTGAGGTTTGTTTAAAGGTGGGTATAGGATGAGTTGAGGTTGAATCACATTAACTTCTCTTTGTTTTAGTTGGTTGTAACAAGCCTTAGTGGATGAACCTTGTGAGATGAATTCCTCAAGGGCTTCATCTAACAAGTCAAAGTCATCACTACTAAAAGGATTGAGGGTTAGGTTAACTTGGAAAAAGAGATTTGACATACTCAAATAACTATGCTTTCTCCAAGGGGTTCATCAGTTTATAGGTGTTTTGGTTTTATTTTCTAATGAATGAAAAATGTAATATAATCTTATCAAACTATGAACTAATCCTAGGAATGAAAAGTATAGTAATCTAGTTCTATCCACAATTGAAATGAAACTAAATTAAGCTAGATCTAATGAAATGCATGAAACAAAAAATGAGTAAACTAAAATAGAAATATAACAACAAACAAAAGCATAGAAACAAGGTTTTTAATGCTATAAATTGTCATTACTACTCTAACATGGGACTAAATCACCTAGAGAGGCATATGTTTCCTAGTTAGGATTTTTGAAGGGTTCAATTGCTAAAAAGCAATCAACACAAAATTCCCAAAAATCAGCTAAAACAACCTATACTAGGACTAAATTACCCAGAGGGGCGAATGAGTCCTAGATGAGGGCTTTGACACTAAATTTAGAAAATTCTAATTGAAAGTTGATGTTTCTAACTTGTATGTAGTCTAGACGATGTGCAATTACACATTTCAAATGAAATTCAATGATGCAAGATGAAAAAATGCAACCTATATGCACTTTCACTAATGTAAGATTTAAACACCTAAATGCAAATTAGCTAATGCAAGACCTATGCAAAGTTAATGTAAGCTAGATCTAGGACTAAAATGCACTCCAAATAAAAAATAAGGTGTCCAAAGATGTCGGGTTCACCAAAATGAACAAAAGGAATAGGGGTTCCACCTTTTGTGAGATAGAACCTAGGGTAGGGACCTATTTCCTCTAGTTTGTTCAAGCTCGCTAACTCATTTGACTGCAAAAGCCGACAAAAATTTCCAATGAAAGATGGATAATTAGATGTATTGTCAGGTACTAGTGATATTTAATGTGTAATTTTCAATTTTTTTAATTTGATCCCTGACGTTCGTCAAAATTTTGACGAACCTATTTTTTCATCGAAATTGTGACAAAGTGTTTTCGTCCAAATTTTGACAAACATTTGAACTCAAAATTGAGACTGACATAAATAAAAAGTGAGCTCAACTATTTATTGTGACAGTGTTTTATGATACTTATGAATTTTCTCTGCTTGCAAATTTGCTATACTTATGATAGTTTGTGGAGAACTAAGGATGATTTTCTTGGGAAAAATAAGAAAAAAATCAAGAAGCTATCGCTAGGTTGAGGGTAGTCATTGTCCTTTCCCATAATTCATTTGTGAAGTCAGATTTGTACTTCCAAGTTTGAAAATCACATTTTAAAGCAACATCTTATCAAATTTCATTTTTAGACTTGTGCATTTTCAGATTTTGTTGTGCAAGTTCAATACTCTGATTTTAGGAGTCTAATAGTTGGAAATCATATTAAAATCATAATTTAATAAGTTTTGGAATTAGCATTTTAAATTGTTTTTTGGGTTCATTAACTTTAATCTATCTTCTCTTTTGCAGGGGTGGTTGCATTCCAAATTTTTTTGGTGTAAAATATCAGAATTATTAGATTTTGTTACTTGTCTATGAATAAAATTATTGGAGTGTGAGTTTGATATTTTTTGAAGATCTAAATATTCAAGCTTGGTAAAGAAAAATCATGTTAGGTAATATTAGTCTAGAACAAAATGAAGAGACACTTGATAGATTGTGGGCTAGATTGAAAAGAAAGGGTGATGGTAAATGTTAGTGTCCTTGTAATAATTGCAAGGGATTAAAGATGAGATGTCTTTTAATCACAACAATTGAGAAACATTGTAGGTAGCATGGTCATGTTGAAGGGGGGCATGATTATCAACCATTGGGAAGTTGTTTATTATATGTGTTTAGATTGATTGAATTTGTAAATATTTATATCATTTTAACATTATATATATATAATCACTTGATCATGGTCATGGTTTATTTGTGTCTATCATTATTATAAAGGTGGGGTGCCCTAGGGCACATGATATGGATTATCACTGCCCAGATAATGTGGTTTTGCAAGTGGACAAACATGGAGCTATGAATATCGAAGATAAAGTTAATGATCCTATGGAAGAAGATGATCATGCACCAGAAAACACAGTTGAAGATATGGTACAAATACATTGATCCATGACACATTTAGTGGCAGAGCTGATCATGATGATTGAGAAAACTTTGAAGATGTTCATAATTTACTTGTACTTGAGAAGGCATGAGAGCCCCTTTATGAAGGCTCCCAAACAAATCTTCTCTCTATTGTATTGTTGCTATTGAACTTGAAAGTTATGAATGGTTTATCAAACATACCAATCTCATGGATGTTAAGGCATTTCATATATGTCATCTTTTTTCATCTATTTTAATTGTTGTTAGTTCATCACTAGTAAATAAAGGATGAAATATGTACCATTAATATTCTTTATATTAACAAATTATTTTTTGTTGTAGATTGATTGGTGAATTTTTCTTACCACCATCAAATATTTTACCTCACTCATATCGATATTTATCTGGCATTATGAAATATATCATAGTGGAGTATCAAACAATAGATGCATGTCTCAATGATCATATTATATATCATAAAATGCATGAATTTGCAACAAAATTACCAGAATGTCATATCAGTAGATATCAAATAGATCAACTAACAAAAAAGGTGTCTTGCAAGCTTCTTTTTTATATTCCCATTATTCCATGTATGCAACGATTATTTAGGTGTGAAAACTTAGCGCAATTTATGGATTACTATGCATCGAATAGAAGTGGAGATGACATTCTTCAAATTCCTGTGGATGGTTTTTCATTTAGGTACATGGAGGAAAAATGGACACACTTTAAAGAAGAACCTCATAATCTCAGGCTTTCATTGGCTGCGGATGGTGTTAATCCATTTGGAGAGTTGAGATCTATTTACTTAGTGTGGCCTATTTTTGTTATCAACAATAACATTCCTCCATGGATGTCAATAAAGAGGGAGCACATAATGTTGTCAATGATTATTCTAGGTATTTGTTTACATCAATTTTCTTTAATGTAGTAGCATCTCATTTGTCTTATTTGTTGCATAATGACTTCTATTAAAATTTTCATTCAATAGTCATGTACATTAATTTATATATATTGCAGTAAAATGGTTATAATAATTATATAATGTTTGTGTTCATTCAACTAGGTAAGTACCAAGTTAAAGATATAAATGTATTATATCGATTCTCTTATCGATGAGTTACTAAAGTTATGGAATGGCGTCACTATGTATGACGTCTCTAGACCAATAGGACAAAAAAAATTCAATTCCATGCAATGCTTGTATGGACAATTCATGATGCCTGAGGGCTAATACATTTTTGTGGTATGTTATAATGTTTGACAACACTTTAACAATATTTAATTTTATGAAGTAGATATCATGCATCTTTTAAAAATAATATATTCATTATATATAATTATAAAAATTGACATATTTAATCCAATTATATATGATCTTGCAGGTCTTCAAACAAAGTGAAAATTTGCATGTCCAATTTGTGGTCCAAAGATGAAATCTCATCATTAACAAATTTAGGAAAGAAAATGTTTGATGAGTATAGGCACTTCCTCTACAGAAATCATAAGTATCAAACTACTGAAAAACATCTTTTCAATAGGAAAGAAGAGACTACATCAAAACCACGAAGAATGACACCTCGCCTATGGAAGTTGGAATATAATAGAATTAATCGTCAAGGTTATACATGGGATTAAATTGTTTATCTATCATATATGATATGTTTTGAATTTATAATTTTATATTGTGTTGTGTTTACTCATGCTATAATTGACAATGATTTTCATTGTTAATTTGTTTAACTTATATGCTTCATGAAGGTCATCAAGACATTAATGGTCGGCTTCCACAGGGATTGAAAAGTTATCCTAGACAATTTAGTAGGTTGCCCTACTATGAGCACTACAAATTGTGCATTTGTTTGATACAATGCATACCAAAAAGAATATAACAAAAAAGTTATGGAAAATATTGGATGGAAGGCATGACAAAGAAAAAATTGTCAAAATTTGTAGTGACATTCAGGAAGCCAATCATGCAATGAAAAATGTCATTCAATTAAATAGCAATGGAGACCAAATTAATATAAGTTCCCTTCCTTGGTTATTAACAGAGCAACAAAGCAATGCTATAAAAGAAGTTATACAAAAAATTTGATTTCCCACAAGATTTGCTGCAAACATAAATAATATAATAACAAAGAAAAGTGAATTTGAGTCAAGGATGAAAATGCATGATTGGCATACCTTCATTAAAGTAATTATTCTGGTATATTATATACACTTGTATAATGCATGTGCTTTTTAGTGTATTGTGTTTACTACTTTTGGAAAAATAATGAAAAGATCATTTTATAATTTTTGCAGTACATTCTACCTCTATCTCTCCCAAAAAATTTCGACAACAATGTCAAGCAAGTTATATATGATCTTGGAAAATGCATGAGGTAAGTAGCGATATTTGTTCAATTCATTGTATAGATCTTATAATTGCCATTTGTTTTACTCGTTATGTAATATACTATATATTTTTGTTAAATCCCATTAATATATTTGTGCTTTGAATCACTTGTAGATGACTATCATCTAAAGAAATCCATAAATAAGATATAAATTATTCGAAGAGAAAAATTCATCATCTAATGTGTGAAATGCAAAAGTGTCTACCTTTGACATTTTTCAATGCACAAGAACACTACTTCATACACTAGGTTGAGGAGATTGAATTGTGTGGACCTCTACACACAAGGTCAATGTGGATGGTTGAGAGGCACTTAAAACTTTTGAAGGATTTGATTAGACAAAGAGCACATCGTGAGTGTTCTATGGTGGAGGGATATATGGCATATTAGACCATGGTGTACATTAGTGAATATTTTCTTAAGTTTGCAACAAAGATCCATGTAGATAGCATTTGGGATCCCAACTCAATTAACAAATTCAAAGGGGAGTACCTGATGGGGAAAGGTAGATTGAGGAAAGTGAGAGGTAATTATAAGATGGTCATGGAGATTAATTGGAATAAATTTTACATATGGTTTTTATGTATATTGTACTTATTTAATTATTAATATTCCATATGCATCAATTATAAATTAAGGTTGTATACCGTGGTATTTAATTAATTATACATCATTTGTGAATTTCAATTTTTTTGATACAGTTGGTTGAGAGTGGGATGCACTTCATTTGTACATAATAAACAATCTTGATGGGATGATGGTATGGATTGAACGATGTCAACAATTTGGTCACGCATTAGCATGGGAAGGTGTGGCTTCATTAGTTAAAGAAGTTCATCGTAATGGAGATTCCAATGTTACACAAAGGGAAATTGATTTAGGACATGGTTTAAGAGATAAACAAGTACATATAAATATATTAATAACCCATATTATTTAATTATTTTCAATTATATTGATGTATATATATGTTGATATTATTTTCTTTGCATACATTCAGCCAAGAATAAATATGTTTATCAACTAACGATATTGCAATAATTTTTATATGTTTGACATATTGTAGGTGAAACACCACAAGGCTATGTGGTGCAATGGCTATAAATTTTGAATCAAAAATTTGGATGGCACAAAGAAAACTTGTGATTCTGGTATAACTGCAGTATTTTAGGTGAATAATGTTTCATTTAGAAGCGAGATACATCTAGAAGTCTCAGAAAATCAGTACTATTGGATTTTGGATGATATACTTGAGTTTGACTTTAAGTCCTTTAGATTAATTTTGTTAGTTGTCCTATGGTACAGGCTATGATTGAATGAAAATGATCTCGAGAGAACTATTATTGAACATGATAATGGATTTACCATGGTTAATACAAGATTGATCAAGTGAGCTGGAAATGAGCCCTATTTTCTTCCAAGCCAATGTGAGCAAGTATTTTACTCAAAGGTTCCAGGTAAACCGGGTTGGTCATTTTTTGTTAGACATGATCCAAAAGGAAGGCTGGTAAAGTATAATGTGGTGGAAGAAGAAGATATCGAAGATGTAGATGATGATCAGGATCAACAGTTAGTTGATGATGTCCCTGATGAAGATGTTGAAGAGGAGAAACTAGATCATGATGATGTAGGAGTTAATGTTCATGAAGATCATATTTGTGTGGATGATGACATTATCAAAACTAATATCAATGATGATGATGATGATATGACCAGACCTTACAATTTTGAATCTAGATCAAATGATACAGACAAATATTTGGATGAAGAAGAAGATCAATGACATTGAAATGTATGAGTTATGCGATTATGTTATCTATTTGATATTAATTTCTTGATAGAATTATATTTGACTTATGTGGTTACGTAATTAATTCATGATGTT
>VDFB02172018.1:0-17490 GCA_007258455.2 Sequoia sempervirens
AATGATTTTCGTTGTTAATTTGTTTAACTTATATGCTTCATGAAGGTCATCAAGGCAATAATGGCTGGCTTCCATAAGGACTGAAAATTTATCCCAAAAATTTTAGTAGGTTGCCCTACTATGAGTAGCTACAAATTGTGCATTTGTTTGATACAATGCATATCAGAAAAAATACAATAGAAACATTATGGAAAATATTGGATGGAGGGCATGACAAAGAAAATATTGTCAAAATTAGTAGTGAAATTCAGGAAGCCAATCATGCAATGAAAAATGTCATTCAATTAAATAGCAATGGAGACCAAATTAATATAAGTGCCCTTCCTTGGTTATTAATGGAGTAGCAAAGCAATGCTATAAAATAAGTCATACGAAAAAATTGATTTCCTATAGGATTTTCTATGAACATAAACAATATCATAACAAAGAAAGGTGAATTTGGGCTAGGGATGAAAATGCATGATTGGAATACCTTCATTAAGGTAATTATTTTGGTATATTTTATATATATTTGTATATTGAATATACTTTTTAGTGTATTATGTTTACTAGTTCTAGAAAAATAATGAAAAGATCATTTTATAATTGTTGCAGTATGTTCTACCTCTATCAATCCTAGACGACTTCAACAAAAATGTTAAGCAAGTTATATATGATCTTCAAAAATACATGAGGTAAGTATCAATATTTGTTCAATTAATTATATAGATCTTATATTTTCCATTTATTTTACTTGTTATGTAATATATTGTATATTTTGTTAAATCTCATTAATATAATTGTGCCTTGAATCACTTGTAGATGGTTGTCATCTAAATAAATCCATAAAGAAGATATAAATTATTGGAGGAGAAAAATTCCTCATCTAATGTGTGAAAAGAAAAAGTGTCTACCTTTGACATTTTTCAATGCACAAGAACACTACCTCATACACAAGTTGAGGAGATTGAATTGTATGGACCTGTACACACAAGGTCAATGTGGATGGTTGAGAGGCACTTGAAATTTTTTAAGGCTTTAGTTAAAGAAAGAGAACATCCTAAGGGTTATATGGTGGAAGGATATATGGTATACTAGATGATGGCGTACATTACTAAATATCTTCCTAAGTTCACAACAAAGATCCATGTAGATCGCATTTGGGATCCCAACTCCATTAAAAAATTTGAAGGGGAGTACCTGATGGGGAAAGGTAGATTGAGGAAAGTGAGATAATTATAAGTTGGTCATGGAGATTAATTAGAATAAATTTTACATTGCCTTCAATTGCTTGAAAAGAAACAACAAAGAACTAGTACAAATGAATGAATCTTCCACACACAAATAGAAAATTATTGGTATTGTATTACTCTAGAAAATAGGTCTTTCACTATTGAAAATTATTAAAATCTTAAAAAAAATTGATGATCAAATATTACAATTTGAATTTCATATACATAAGAAGAAGACCCTGTTAGCTCTCAAAAATGCAGGAAAAATGCCTCAAGAGGTTGCCAAACTCTTGGTACATTTCAGGGTAATATACAAGGCCAAATAGTTTAGACCTTCTTCTCTTCAAGTGCTGCTAGACCTAGGCGGGTATACCTATATGAATGAAGCAGACTTGATTTGTGTTTATTTTTTAAGCAATTTATCCACAATGGCAAGTGTGAGTGGAAAATTGAACCTTTATTATGGTATAGATTGTATAAGCAATATCAAGGTTAATCCTAATATGTTCAGTTAACAAATGTAAAAGATAAAATGGATGAACTAAAAGATAAAAATGTTAGACCAGTGCCTTGTTGGGTATATGGAGTCTAATGAAGATCTAAAAAAGTGTAATCTATGATGGCAATAATTCAAACTGTTTGGCACATAAATGTAGTTTATAACCTTGAGCACAAACGCAGCAAACGTTTATACCCGTGTTACACACAAACGTAGATGCATGCAAATGCAAGGATATATGGTATACCAGACGATGGTGTACAAACTCTGGAATTTTTACAAATTCATCTTTAGCTACGAATGATCTATATGCAATTTTTCTTGCACCTGTATCTAAAATTTCTTCAAATTCTATCTCCTTAGGAGGACATTTGTAAGCTTTAGTTCTTGATCTGAAGATTTTTTCAGTTATGTTGTGAGGCTTGTTATCACCAAGTGTTTCCTCCTCTAAAGATAGCATCCCAACACTTGGAAATCCTTTGTTGTACTCATCAACCACTTTTTCTGCATCCTGCTCTTCGAGATTTCTGATCAAATCATCATATTGATAGGGTACATGATTATACCCACCCAAGTTTATTTTGTCCCTTGCAAAGTTGATATACCCCTCTAGATCGAATCCTTTTTGAGGTGGACCTTTCATGTTATATTGCAACAATTTATTCTAAACCAAATCATATCCCTCCCTTTCCAACACAATGAAATCATTGAAACAAAGTGTGCTAGGCATAAATGCCTATTTTCCAAAAGAGCTTAAATTCATGAAATATGAATAATCTATTTTCCTAGCAATCTCAAGATATGCAATTCTATCAGGTACTATTTGTGGAAGAATAAAGGGTGCATCCTCAAATCCATATATCCTAATCATTGTTGCATCTTCCAAACAGTGCCAGTCTCCCCAATTTTGATTAATAATCCCATTAAAGTCCTTGGGTCTAAGGAACCTATTTATCTCATCAAACAATGAATATTCACAAGGGTGATTATACAATTTATACAATGGATTCACAAAATATTCTTCAAAATGTATGAATCATGAATTGGAAAATATACTATCACAAATAGTAGTCCAAAGTTGTACCAGAAACAATCTTCGCTCTTTATCAAATTGTGAAACCCTTAGCTTATCGGGCCACATCTTCAATTCTTGCCCATAGTAAAGAATCATATGCATTAGGATTGAATAATGCCTCAAATACAAAATAGGGGATCCATTCCTTACCACCATCAATCCTACATCAAATTCATTGAAAATATGAGTGGCATAATCAAAAGGTTGAGAGTTATGGCATTAGACATTTGCTGCAATCACCATCAACACAATTGACATGTATTAAGGGGCATCCACCCCTAACACTTGGCACACTGAGAAATAGGTGTACTTTAGGTAGGGTTCATAATAGGTTGACATGAAATGGGGGACCATCACCATAATCTAATGGGGCCACGTTACCATCCTTCTTACATCTATGTAGTGGTAGCCTCCAACCCTTGTACACAATATCCAATATCCAAAATTCTCTATCCAGTTCCTCATACACAATTTTCTTGTCACACACTCCTAAATTGAAAACTTCACAGACTATAGCCTCTGATATGTGTATGAATGATTTTCCAGAAGGGTCACAAATAGCTTTTATCTTGGGGTCATAACTGACAGCTAACTCTTTTATCAATTCCACATCTACAAACACATTTGGATAGACCAAATTTCCTAGGTTAAATTTCTAGGGGTTACACACTGGTTCATATCGATTCCTTCAGTGGTAATGGAAGATGAATAAATCATATCCCATAATTGGGGTCCATGTATCTCCTATGTGTTTTCACCTATCTTATAAGTTTTCTACATCCTCCCTGAGCTACACGGAGCGCCTGGCCCTAGGTCTAGAGCCGGGCAATTGATCAATTAGGTCCTAGTTCATTTTTAGCTACATTTTTTTGTTTTTTACTCTTGGGGCGACTACTCTCACTTTGTTTTTTCTTTTTTGTTTCCCTTAGCTCATTCCCTCTATTATACCCTTTTTTAAAATGACAAAATTAGAAAACAAAATTGTAGAAAACTCATAGATTCTGTTTAAAATCCTTCAGCTGCAAGGTTCTCTAGTTCTTCATCCTTCCTCCTATTTCTTCCATTGTGAATTCTGCTTAATACCTTCTTAAATTATTTCTATTCAATTCAAGAAATCAACTATCTCTTTGCATTCATTCCGTCATTAATGTTTCAACTTTAAGAATAAGTTCACAATCTTTTTGAAATTATCACTGCCACATCAAGTACCCTGTATCAACAAGAAAATTTGAATTATGGGCGATTCTTTATATTTGGTTTTTTCCAACATTCACCAAACAACTTGTTGGTCAAATAAACATGATATCTTTCTCACCGATACATAATTTATCCTCTTGATCTTTGTAAATGTCACCAAAAGTGACTCTGATGATCTTTTGATCTATTTGTGTCTTCATTGATAAGAGATCATGCTTCACTAAGACATTCTACAGTTTCTCCAACGCTATGAGTTTCCCTGATTTTCATTCCTCCAATCTTAAATATGCCACCAAGACACTCGCCGATATCATTGGTGTGACATGGAGCATCGGGAGAAACTTTTGAACTTACATCGATAGCTTCTTGTTTTGTTGATATGCTTCTCTGTGCCTGATTGGTGAGACACGATGAAGTTCTTAGTAATGATAGTTGACTAGTAAGACATAATAATTACTCGGTATGACTTGTTGGCTTCACACCAATGATGCTTGTCTTTCCGATGAGTAGTTTCCTTTGTATCATCGGTGTGAGAGGATAAATGTCTTGCAGATATATTTCATCAGTGAAACTCATAAGCTCGTTCTGAATGATAGATCTCATGCCAATATCATATGTCTTGCTGATGATCCATTGCATCGATGAACTGTGAGTTGTGTCCACCCAATATGTATTCACCTAGGCACTTTGATCAATATGACAACTTGGATTTCTTGTCAATATGCCAAAAACACCATCATTGGAAAATAATGGCTTAGAGATTGGGGAGATCTGTACCAACTCTTACCGATACGGATCAAAATGTTTTTACTTAGAGAAATTTTTGGGGATCAAATTTGGTTGTGATCACAAGCAATTACATCAAGATTTGGTTTTCTATGAGGGATTTATGAATGTAGTTTTTTCAAAATTTAATTTGATTTTATCCAACAACGAAAGATAATAAGATCATTGGTAGTGGGATGTTAGGTTTTTACGTACATCAATTATAAATTAAGGTCATATACCGTGAAAATTATCTAATTATACATCATTTGTGAATTTCATTTTTTTTTATATAGCTGGTTGATAGTGGGATGCACTACATTTGTACATCGCAAACAATCTTGATAGGATCAATATATGGATTGAACGATGTCAACAATCTGATCACGCATTAACATGGAAGTGTGGCTTCATTGGTTAAAGAAGCTCATCAACAGACCCCAATGTTACAATTAAGGAAATTGATTAGTATATGTTTTAAGAGATGGAATAGGTATGTATAAATATATTAATCACCCATATTATTTAATTATTTTCTAATTATATTGATGTATATATATGTTTCGAGTTTTGCACACATTTGGCAAAAGAATAAAATATGCTCTTTATCAACCCACAGATGCAATAATTCCTTTAAGACAGTTTGAAGGTTTTAGGTGAAACACCACAAGGCTATGTAGTGCAATGGTTGTAAATTTTGAATCAAAAAGTTGGATGATACGAATAAAACTTGTGATTCTAGGATAACTACAATCTTTTAGGTGACTAATGTTTCATCTAGAGCGACATACATCCAGAAGTCTCAGAAAATCGATACTATGGGATTTTGGATGATATACTTGAGTGTGACTTTAAGTCCTTCAAAATAATTTTGTTCGTCATCCTATGGTACATGCTATGATTGAATGAAAATGATCCTAAGAGAACTGTTATTGAACATGGTAATGGATTTACCATGGTTAATACAAGGTTGATCGAGTGAGCTGGAAATGAGCCCTATGTTCTTCCAAGCCAATGTGAGCAGGTATTTTATTCAGAGGTTCCAGGTAAACTGGGTTGGTCATTTGTTGTTAAACATGATCCAAGAGGAATGCCGGTAAAGTATAATGTAGTGGAAGAAGAAGATACCAAGAACTAGAAGATGGTGCGTAGATGATGATCATCAAGATCAACAATTAGGTTGACAATGTGCCCCATCTAAGATGCCAAGAAGAGGAACTAGATCATGATGACGTAGGGAGTTAATGTGTTCATGAAGATGATATCCGCGGGTGGATGATGACATTATCAAAACTGATATCAATGATGACGCATTTTAATTTATTATGACTAATCCCGCAATGTCGCAATACAGATTGGATTATCTCGCACAAAAGAGCTTCGATGCCAGTACATCCAAACCACGGAAATGTATGAGTTATACAATTCATATTATCTATTTGATATTGATTTCCTTTGATAGAATTATATTTGACTTATATGGTTACATAATTAATTAATGATTTGTTTAATTTTTATTCTGTTGCATAATTAATTCATGATGTGCTTTTTAATGTTGCTAATTCATGATGTTACAACTATTGTATCTCTCCTAGAAATTTCCATATGATCGAATCCTAATTACTCTACAACTATTTATGATTAGATATTATTTGATCATATCTTTGGTTATTTCATTCCCAAAAAAATAGTGTTTCCTCATGTTGACCCCACATAGTGACATGTGAATGGGTCCAACGTCGAATTTTTTTCAATTTGTGCTTGTATGGAGTGAAACTTGACATGGTTAGCCTAGACGCATGCATTGATGATATGGGAGGGTTTCGAGACTCAAACATGAAGTCATGCCATAAAAAGGCATGTTGTCCTTCCTAATAATACAAGTTTCTTTATTCTTCATCTCTTTCATATATTGTTCTTAGAATTTATTTGGTTAATGGTTTCAAAAGGAAAGGCCCTCTGAGCCTCACCTTGGATCTGTTACACATCATTTTGTGCATTTTCATTAGAAATGAATATTTAGATGATCTTGAAAAATCTCATTGAATATAAAGAGTATAATAGGAAGCTAAAAAAATGATTATATTTTGTTTATGAAACCTAACCAATGGTTTGTCACTCTAATGCTAAACCAAGTAAAAATTGTACTTAAAACCTATTGAGAAGTCAAAACATGCCTTTCTTTCAAATTCATAAGAACGTATAAACCTTTTGAAACCACACATGCATGTTATGAAAGTGTATGGTAATCCTACTTATAGAGGAAGTTCACATGATAACCTAACCAATGGAACTATATTGGAGGATGAACCCACCTATGGAATTAATTTAAGAGGGGAGGGATGCCTCTTAGTGGAATTTTCAGTCTTGGATTAATCCATAGTGCTAAAATTAGTTCTAGTGTTCTTCCCTTGGTGTTATATTTATCTCTACAATTTCCCATACTTAACCATTTCATCATCCCTTTTCCCAAGCTATTTGTATCATAATATAAACTTGGTCCAATCTCACATTAGCCCCTTAGGTAATTATACATTTCCTCCAAGTTGAATGGAACCTTTTGTACCAATTCATCTATGTTTTCCTACCCTAATGGATCAAGACTTGACATCATCTTAACAATCTTCTTGATGTCATAGCATATCTCTGAAGTGCCTTGGCATGCTATAGATGTGTCAATATTAACTAGATTGAATATATTAATTTTAAAGTCTCTTAACACATTCCATGACAAGAAAATGACTCATTTGGATTAAGGAGTACTTTCCTAAACCATTCCTTCATATTCAACAATCCCTTCTCACACCCACATCATAATTCATATCCATGTTAGTTGTAATGAGTGATTTAAACCAACAATAAATTAATCATAGGATAGAATAAAACTCATTATGCACAAGGATAAGAATCAAATAGAATTAAAGAATTGATTCACTAGATATGCTCCCCATTAATGTAATAGACCAATGTAAAAAAAAAAATCATAACAAGAATAGGACCTTAAAAAACTAGGAAAAGAAACCTTGTAGGCTACATTAATAAGACATTGATTGCAAGCATGTTTTCCATGATGTAAAGGACACAATATCAGATAGCTCAATCTTTAGTCAAGTAGTATTTCAATTACTGATTCTTAGACATCCATCATGATTAAACATCACATATCATAAGCCTTTTTAACAATCACTAGGACTGTAGATAATATTCAATCATGTCATAGGAAATAAATCATCAAAAAATATAAAAAAATAGAAAACCAACTATATAAGCTCAACAAGCCACCATACAAAAATTATATTTTGTAGAAAATAAAATAAACTATATGTTGGTGTAACATTTATATTTTGTATATAAACTATATGTTGACATAGCATATATATAAACTATATATTTTGAATTTTGGCCTCATGCATGTAGGAGCATGACATAACATACTACATCGAGAACCACTGCATCCAACCCCTAAGTGGAGAGTTGAGAGACTTCACTAGATGAGTGTTGCAAGGCCATTTAGTCAAGGAGGAAGACTAGGAACCATTTGGTAGGAGGAAAGCCAGAGTGAGAGGTGAGGGCACTCACAAAGGGAAAATCAAACAAGGGACAATGACTGTAAGTGATTTAGACTCTGTTTGTTCCCATCGAGGTGTTGCATGCTATATTTTGGTCAATTCAAGCCAATTTCCCATTGAAAAACCCAAGTACTACCTAGTACTGGTGTTTGGTTAGTTTGAACAACCAAGATTTGAGATGTTCAATTAGTTGGTTAGCCATTTTTGGCCTGTGAACTGCAGTTTTGTATCTTTCTTAGCATATTTTTTCTACTATAAGATTGAAAGGAATTCCTATCACATAACAGCACATGAAGTTCACAAGGGTTCAAATTTCTAAACTTTGATGAAATACATTTACATATTGAGGTCCACAAATGATCAAATGGACTGAAAACAATACATGGTCCGTGAGTGTACAATGAAAAATTCCTAGTGCCTATCCATAAGAGAATGTATAGAAGTACATGATGCAAAGTCAGAGGAAGGAAACAAACTCACATAATCTCATTTGACAAGTCACAAACAATCTTGAACTTTCCTTATTTTGACACATTTATTCAACTATATTTCCCTTCACAAAACTCAACACAAACACTCAAATTTTTCTTTATAGTTCCAAACCATTACCAGACCTTCAAAAACCTTAGTCAACTTCATCTTGATCAAAACAAACAATTACCCAGTATTCCCTTTCATCTTACCATTAACTCTCTTTATGACTGTCCTAAACTTCACTATTTCAACTCAACATAAAGTAATATGAACCAAAACAATATTTAGGCTAATCTAGACCACACAAATTCCATTCCATTTCACTTTAAACAAATGTAAACCATCTCCCATCCTTTATTATTGACAATTTAACAAAATCATATATTGTACTTTCATTTTAGTCTCCAAAATAGGGCTATTATTAGACAGATCAGTCAAAGCAATGGAATTTTTAACTTCATGCTTAAACCAAACCTTATATCAAATGAGATCAAATTATACCTTGGTAATCTCTTAACCAAAACAACCAAGAACTCACACTTAATCATCAAAGTCCCTTAAAGTTCTACTATCACTAGTTCCTTCATACCCTGTTTGCAACGCTTGTAGGTCTGCCAACCTATTTGTCAGGGCTTCATTCACAATCTAAGCACTATTACACAAGTCTATCCACACTTTTCAATTCCCTCCTTGTATATCTAAAACATATTCAAAATGGGTATCAAAACTTTTACAATGTAGAAGCTTCAAATATTATTGTCTCAAACAAATTTAGGCCTAATTAGGCCTGATTTGCATAAGGGTTTGTTGCTTTACTAAATCATGACTAAATTACACTTGTCTAGTGCTTGGGAGATTTTCAGTTTGATTGAAATATTCTCTTCAAAGCATCAAAGTCCATTTACAAAGTATTTTCACAAAACCCTAGGGCTTAACCTTCATAATTACTCTATTCACGGATTGTACACAGTTTTTTAGTTAAGAAACTTCATTCCCTCGCATCTTATCTTAATGATTTTTCCTTGAATCTACTGAAAGATGAAAGAAAATTCATAGTAGGATAATCTCACAAGAAACAAAAAGATTCCACCAATTAATAAAGGAGAAACATAATTATTTTTGTCTCTGCTTACCCTAACTGAGGGTTTTAGTAGTCTAAAGTAAATCCACAATAACTCACACAAATCTTAACTAAAATGCATGAAATTTGATGTAACAAGAAGGTGATTGATATTATTACCATATCGAACAATTCTACCATACCTTCAAGGCCATACAATTTTGTACAATGCTTGGAAATGCAAGATTTTTGAAGAAAAATGATTAAAAATTAGAGATTTTCCTTGAACTTATTCTTTATTCAATTTCCCTAGAAGTTCTGAAAGATACAAGAGCCTTTTTAAAGGAAAAAAATTGACTTTTAGCCTTTTAACTTCCTCTAACTGACCCTAATGACTCTTCATCTCTTAATATTGCCTTTTTGATTAAGTTGACAACTTTTTACATTGTTTTCATTTTTGCACATTTGGACTTAATAAACACTCAATGACCTCAACATGACCTCAAATATATGAAAAATTACTCTAATAACATGATTTACAAAGTAGGAACAATAAAATTGAATAAAATTTTAAAATATTGCTTCATAGAGGCCTAATTATGCCAAGGTGCTCCTGCACCAGTACAAGAGATGAAAAAAAGACAAGCAACTATTAAAAACTTCTGAATATTTCACCAACTCAACCAAACCTCCAAAAGAACAATACATATTCCAACACTAATCAAAGTGGAATTTTTATTTTCAAGTTCCAAAAGAGTATAAATGGTTCAAAGATGTTGTGGGTGTCTAGAAAATGGTGAAGGAATTCTAGATAGGGAGGGACCCAATTAGCCTCTTTAACTAGATTCTTAAGAAAGAAACAAACTCTGATACATTTTGGGGTTTTTATGAGTAGGGCCCATCTTTTATTATTTTATTTGGGGGACCCAAAAACCATAGGGGTAGAAACCTATGGAGTTTAATCATTAAAGGCAAGGGGTTTGTCCATTTAGAAATAGACTTAAAGGATGGTTGCATGAGGGGTTATTTCACATCAAAGGTGGTGCCAAAAATTTCATAGAATAACTAACCAGACACCAATACTACCTCAGAGGGACTATTATCTTTGAGGAAGGTGGTCCAAAATATTTAATAGACAGGTACAAAAAATAATAGCAACCTTCCACCAACTAACCCAATCAACCTCCAAGAAACAAGACAATGACTCCTCTAGATGTTCCAAAAACCCAAGGCTTGAAAACAAAAGGTTGGCGACCCTACAAACCATTCCCTTGCTTACCAAGTGATCTCTGATCATAAGTGATCTCTGATCATTAGACTCTTACAAGGTTTATTGATACATTCACAACTATTGTTACCTCCACATGCATTTGACTAGTAGTGACAACCTTGGTTTTTAATCCTCCAACCCTATACCTTGGGATCACATCACCATGAAAGAACTTCATCCAACATCCTTATGAGTGCAGGTACCACCAAATAGGTATTTTTCATATTTGTCTTCCTTGAGCGAGGGAAATTCAGGAAGAGAAGAGGAAAGCGAGACATGTAGTAGGTCTAAAAGAGGGAGATCAACTAAAGGTCAAAAGATTAGAAGAAAATTTCATAAATGCATGGAATTTTTTCTCATTGAAGGGGGGTCATCTTCTTATGATGATGAAATAATAGGTGACATCGAGGAACCCTTGAGGTACAACATCTATGGAAACAATGGGTACGCAAGGAACTTCCTCCAATAAACACTAATTTTTGTGTCAACAAGATGATATATCACATAGCACCATCATCATTACATGGTTTGGGCCTATTTTTCATGGATGGCATAAAGGTCTATTGCAAAAAATTTACTGAATTGATAGAGTATGTTAGACCCTATTACAGTTACAAGGATTGGATGCGGTTGGTTCGATATACACGAAGTATGCGTAGGTATGCACTATCAACAAATTATATACAACTAAAAGATAAGGACCAAAATAAAGGAGTGGCTATGTACATTGACAGAAGGCCAAAAGAATCAAGGAATATTGCAAGGTTTATAAATATTACATGACCTGGGTCAACAAATAAGCAATCCAATTGCATATTCGAGGTGCATGAGGGAAACTGTGTATTTGTATGTGCAATAAAAACAATAACTGTAGGGGAAGAGTTGCTAATCAATCACAATTTGAATCGCATAGATACAAACATAGTTACTATGGGGGTGGTACGTACTATATACTATTTTACCCAACCTCCAATTAATGACTCTAGTATACCATTTTATTATTATGTTTTTTTTGTAAGTCTATTGATTTCATTTTAGTAATGTTTTTTTATATTTAATTTGTGTCACAACAACACGTTGATCGTAGGGGGGAGGCTCTAGCCTAGAGTATAGATCACGATGCATCTTCAGGTACTTCTACCTGATAGGTTTACCTCATTGTAATTGTACAAATTAGATACAAGAAAAAAAAATTATTATTATGTTTTTTTCATAAGTTTATTGGGTTAATTTCAATAATGTTTTAAATATTTTTGTCGCAATCAGATGATTAGGGAAAAGCACCAACAGTAGAGGATAGCATCCATAGGGAGGTGTAATCACTATTATGTGATGTTGAAATCACATAGTCTGCAAGCCCTCTGGATATGATATGGAAGACCCAAAAAAAATGCAATGAAGAAATCCTTCAGTTGTTATTCATACTGCCTCAAACAGATGAGATAAGAGAAATGGTTAAAATATTAACTGAGAGAGCATGGAAATTTCAAGTAAGTTGTCATGACATCTTTAATTATAACATAAGTTCATTCATGGTTTTATATTTTGTACTCTTTTATGTCATGAACTAAAATATGTGTTATTTTTATAGGATTTTTTGCGTCCTCATGATGTTGCTGGCCATGATCAGGGTACTGTAGATGCTACCCAGGGAGTAGGGGTTGGTACAAGTGTCAATCTTGATCTTCTTGCACATACATCACATCATATGACCCCATCATCCATGCCTATATTGTTGATTGAAATGTCAGAAACACATAGCATGCAAGCATCAAGTAGTGCACCCTCTGGAAACAGACACATGTGAGAACATGTGTTAGGAAATATACCTGGGGATGCATAGGCCACTAGTACCGGTGATGTTTTAGCAACATTTACTAGATCTTCCTGTATTACTAGTATGGGAACATTGTTGGTCACATTTGTGGTGACCAAGGATTTCATTCTCATAAAGATAGAGAAGGTCCTTGATACTTTAAAATGTTTTAATTATTATTATATATAATCGAATTGAAATTTACTTATTGATCACTCTTTTTAGACTAATGATCCCATGATCATTTTGTAGGAAATTTTGTATTTTATAAACATCTAAATGATATTACATTGGAGATCTTTAGGCCCACCATACATACACGATGGAGTGCCCAAAATCAAGATTTAAAAGATAAACTCATTAACCATTTAGTTGTTTTGTTTGTTAATAACACATTCAACCAAACCAAGGTCCTTAAGAAAGATGGTACCTATCGAAAGTATGTGAGGGACCAATATAGGTCACATTTAGAGAAGAACAAAAAGTATGAGTGTACCCCCATGATTCTAGAGAGGGAGTGGAAGGACCTGGTGTTAGATGGAAAGGAGAAGGTTGAAAAGAAGAAAGAAAAGACACCACTAGGCCAAGGAAGGTATGTGATACTATCAACAATGTAATCATCTACTAATTACTCTTTATTTTTACATAATCAAATGTATTTCAAAAATTTCATAGGCTACCTGACACATCGAAGGAAACAAAGACAAGACTAGAAAAAAATGGGCAACACAAACTTGGATATGGTGGTTATATGAAATTAGCCACATGAATTGTAACTATCAATAAATGAAATATTGCATTCAAATAATAAATTACAAACAATTTTGGTTTTATCAAACCATAGAAGAAAAATTCATGATCTTATGCAAAAATGCAGGGCTCTGAATTCAACAAAGTTTCGACAGAAGAAGGCCTAAATATTTCCTTCCAACAAGGCTATGGAGCCATGGTTGAATGCCTAAGACTCTTGACTAGGCAAACACAAGCTTCCACTGCATCTGACACGTAGGTAAATAAACTCAGTGAACTTTATTTAAAATTGAATACTTGTACAATCTATTCAATATTAATTTCCACCATAAAGTAACTATGTGCCTATTTGTTTTAAATAGGAAAGAAATGATAATACTACACATGACATTGGAATGCAGCCCGGTGAGGGTGGAGCACAACTTACAGATGCAGGTCATGGTGTGCATCCTGGTACTGGATGTATTCATGTGCCATACAAAATGTAGTATTTATTAATACAATTAAACATCTTTAATTGCAATTGGTGTATTAATTAATGTAACCTTTCGTGTTTCAAATTTCGAGCATGTAGAGCATGATCAACATGTAAGCTGAACATGTAATCAGGTTAGACAAGATCACATCATGATGTGGCCCCCATCAGGTAAAGATGACCACTCTAATGTTCTTTTAAACATATTTAATTGCAATTGGTGTATTAATTAATGTAACCTTTCATGTTTCAACTCTAGAGGATTTAGAGGGTGTTCAACATGCTGAGCATGAGGCTATAAGATAAGATCAGGAACATGATGTGGCCCCATCAAGTAAAGAGCACTAATCTAATGTTCTTTTAATTAATGAAATACTTGTAACAATAATAATAAAACATATCAATTTAACATTTCTTTGTTATTGCAGCATACCCCCCTCGTAGCAGCCTCCACATCATGAGTACATGACTACACATACATTAAGATCATGAGAAGAGTGGTGGTGAACAATTGGTTGGGGGATATATGACTTGAAGATGATACCCACTTCTTTTTTTAGTTGGAAAAGGAAACAAGTGATTTTAATCATATTATGACAAACTATATTTCTTTTATAATATGTTAATGAATGTGAACCGACATTTCTTTGACAATCATATTTTGATAATATGTAAAAACGAAAGAATGAAAATTTATACAATGTATAACGTGAATATGTTAATGAATGAATGTTATATTTTAAATGAATGAATGTTATATATTATTAATGGATGAACGAAGGATTAATGCTATATGGATCGTGCATGGGGATTTTGAGAGGATGTGA
Source organism: Sequoia sempervirens (assembly GCA_007258455.2). Taxonomy (NCBI): domain Eukaryota; kingdom Viridiplantae; phylum Streptophyta; class Pinopsida; order Cupressales; family Cupressaceae; genus Sequoia; species Sequoia sempervirens. Next base: position 14,989 of record VDFB02172018.1, read on the forward strand.
TGGGAGGGGCCAAATGAGCTCCAATCAAGCCATGTGGTTGGTCTTGTTAAGTAGAGAATATACCATTCTTGGAAAAAGTAGCAGAATCTCAATAAGGTAATGCACTTTCAATATTTCATTATGCTGCACCCTTCAAGCTTATGTGATTTTCATTAGTTCTTTGTTTGACATGTTACCCTTGTGGGTTATTTTACTTTTAACACATCTCATATATGTTACCCCGATGACACACAACTTTGCAGGGAAGCTATCTTATGAATGGATCCCATGTCTGGGGATGGCAATGATTTTGGATTAGAAAACTTTGGGTTGTACTCATGTAATGCAAAAGAGAAGATCCCAACCATTGGGTATGTGCGCGGATCATCATGGAAAAATAGGCCTTAAGTGTAAGCAAAACAACAAAACCGAGTTAGGAAACTTGATGAAAATTGAATAAGTTAAGGTATATTATTTCAAAAAATATGTAACAATATAATTTGTGGTGAAAATTGAATGTAATTTCTAAACTACTAGGTTTATTTTTATTTTTTAAAATCTATTTGGTGAAAAATTGAAATTTCAATGCAGTAGCACTTAAATTTCAAGGAAAAAATTAGGTGTTTGTTTGACCACCCTAACCACAATAAAATGATAATATAGTTTTATAGTATTTTATACATAAGTAGAGGACTTATATTCGGATGTGATGCATATTTTTTTAAATTTTTTTCCAAGTAAATAATTAATTATAAATTTTTTATTACAACTTTTAAAAAATATAAAAACTCGTATGTCTGACCACCTTAACTTGGTCAAAACTTCATGAAATTCAATTTTTCTTTTTTTAATCCTATAGTATGTGAAGCATAGAATGTGATCCATGTTTTGGATTCCAAAAATGTGATACCATTTGAAAGCTATAGATGTTTTTCAATAAGCCTATCAATTAGTACTTTAGTCATAATTCAAATAGAAAATGAATAATAATTATTAATTAAATTTAAAGTAAAGAATAATTTATATTGGTGGAAAGCTGAGAATCTCATTTAAAAACCCTTTTCATTTCATCAATTTTGGGTAAAAAAAATTTCGTCAGCCATATACCCTACAAATACTCATCATATCACCACTTTTTTGGCCCATCATGATCCTGCACATACCCCATTTCAACACAAGAATTGGCTTGAGACTGGTATGTAGTTCAAACTAGGTCTAGGTATGAGGAGTCTAGGAGAGAGCCCTATAACACAACTAGTATTAAATCATTAAACATACAAATATTCTAAGTATGTGGTTAATGCTAAAATCATCCACAATTCACTATGTGATGAGTAGTTAGTGATGATGTCATGCCATTATTTGGTAGGTTATTGATTCTGTAGTTGCTCCCAATAATCATCTCTAGTTGCTTACATGTCATTTGATCCATATGAGGGGAACCTTTCAATATGGGTAGAAATTTTATAGATGATTCTCTTATTTAGTGACCAATGGAATAAGTGAGTGGATGGATTGCTCCTAGTAATCACCTATCATGTGCTTCATGGACCGATGATAAAATAATTTCATTGGATAGAATAATACAACTATGTATTATATGTTGCTAGTTTGGTTTTTGGTTTGGGTTTAACTATTTTTATTCACCCAAGTATCATATGAGAAAGCACACAAATATTCTTCTAGAGATCCATCACAAAAGTGACCTTCTCACTCTCTCTCTCTCTCTCTCTCTCACACACACACACTCACTTTCTCGCTCTCTCTCACACACAACTAACCAAAAATAGAATGTATTGTTTGGAAATCATTAGTTGTGGATTTAATTTCTATTTGAACTCAATTGTAATAAGGTGGGCTTCATACATTGGGAGAACACTACTTGTTTTGATTCGTGAGCTTGGTGTGCAGTTCAATGATTCCATCAACATACTTGTCTATTGTCTTTACACTAACTTTTGCTAGTAAAATGTTAAGAACATATTTTACTTTATTCCACTATGAGAGAAGAAGGTGACTATTCGATTTTTTCCCAAGGAGATCTTCACATATTTGAAATTTTACCATAAGTCTTCCATTTTTTCATTCACACCTATCTCAACTATTAAAACCGATTTTGTGATTAATCCTTTGAAACTAGTAGACAATTGTTTTCTTTTTGATTGGTTAATGAGGGTTTTTGTAGGGATTTCACAACCTTAAGACACAAATTTGGGTCCCTAGTTTCTACGTGTTGGTTTTCAACACTATACCCATATGCTTTGGGACTTGCATTATTGCAGGTCATGTGAGACGTATCCAACAATTTCTATGAAAGTTTTTTCCAATGTCTTCATTGTTGGGTATTCTACCATTGTTCTTATAAGCTATTTACTCACTATATGTATCCAGGACCCATTGTTCACACATTTCAAATTAAAGAGATATAACATATCAGCCAAGTAGTATCTATGTCACCCCAATCATGTTTCATGTTTATATTGGCACAATACAATATATCAGCACAACAACTAGCAAGCTTCA
>VDFB02172019.1:0-27819 GCA_007258455.2 Sequoia sempervirens
TGTTGCTTGGGATACTTACCTTATTACTACCCTTTTCCTATGTTGACAATACTTATCATGGTGACTATGTTATTGCATTCATGTTATGGCTATAGACTTTCATTTATACCTTTCAAGTGCTTGACACCATTGAGAACTACTCTAGATTTCTCTCTTGACTGTATGAATATGATCATTAAAAGGGCATTTTCAAGGACTATATGTGCCCTCTTTCTATCCCTTCACAAGGACTATCCTCTATGAATATGATCACTAAAAGGGAATTGTCATTTCAAACTATCCTTTAATAATAAACTATGCATGCTCCTCTTATACCATTGTACTAAATGTATTGCTTCGAGGACCCTATGAGACTATCTTGTAGCATTGGATTTCATGTGACTACCACCACATTCATGACTGTCATGCACTCTTTTCCTTGAGGTATGTTGGTTGAAAACATGTGAAGTCTCTCCTCATAAAAAACCATCTTCCACAATTGTCCCTTGAAGCATTATTTGGTATTGAAATACATGTGACTATCCCATTACATCTTATCACTTTAGACTATCATATTCAGTATTATGTAACTATCATATTACATTTCTTTATTTATGTTATACCCTTTATTGTTCATTTGATGTCCTTTATTCATCATTTGTCCTTGTGATCATTACTTTGCCTATGTGAATATCACACTATCCACTATCATGAAGATATCTCACTCCATTTCTTAGCTATCTCTTCTTTGTGATTGACCCATAAATATGAGTAGAATGTTGAGGTTTAATGAAAATAATGGAGTTTTTTTATGGGTGTGAACTTTTATCAAGATCTTAGGACCATATTCCCCTCATTGTGTACTATCACTACATCATTTTGTTCTTAGTTGACAATGCTCATTATTTCTTCTTTTCATGCATCTCACTATCATTCTTTACATTATTTCCATAAATATTATCCCCACTTCACAAATTATTCACACTTCACATCAACAAAGGTTTGCATGACTTATTTATGTAATCATGATATTGTCCCTTTCTTACATGATATTATTGTCCCTAGGACTATCATCTTGTGACTATCCTTTACTTTGAAATTGCTCTCATGAAACATGCAAACCCTTGACATTCAATTTCAATTCTCATGAAGACTCTTACTAATATATTGATATTGTGTCCACATTCAAGAGGATAAGATACTCTATCCTTTGTTCTAATTTCTCCTAACTATCACATTGCTCTATAATTTGTCCTTATATTATTACAACCTTGTCTTATCATTCATGAGACCCCTTACTATGCAAGATGCCCATATAACAACCTCTTCCTCTGTCAACTTCTTCCTGTCAACTTAGAAACTTTCCAATATGGCTTTTGTGCATTGTGCTCTGTTTTGTTGGTTCTCTAGACAATATTGCTCTCTTCTATCAACCTTTTGTTCACCATGTTATTTATGAAGGGTTTTGATAGGGGCCTTGTCATCATATTGTCCTATCCTCTTTTTTCACTCTTTAAACCATTCATTTGGACACTTCATCAAATTTTTTCTTTACTATTCTAGAAATTATTGTCCTTTAAATGATTCGTTTCTATTATGCACATGTCTTATGAAGACAATTATCATGATTTTTCCTTTTGTTCCTTACATGGCTCTTATTACTCATACTACTATGCACTGTTTCTCCTTTTTCCATTGCCATTATTCTATTCTATTTTGAAAAGGTCTTAGATATTAGTATCTTCAAAATTTCATTATGTGTTCCTAATTTTCCCTAGGACTATCAACAAAAACATGTCACTTGTATAGAAATCACAAAAAAATTCCTTCTTGTTTCCTCTGGTTTTTCCATCACTATAAAATAATAAAGTTCCTTTGGACTTCAATATAATATCTCCCTCAATTATCATAAAAAAATATCTTTGAAATAGAATTGGATTCATTAACATATCCCAAGGAACACAATATTCCAATAACCACATATTAAACTATGAAGCAATATATAGTTCAATAAGTACTCAAAATTTTGTTGTCTATATGTCATACATTATAAGCCATGACCTGCATCACTCTTCTAGTTTTTGTAATAGAATAATGTTTTTTTATTTTTATATGATGCATGTAGAGACTCCTCCTGATATTGATAGGGAAATAGAGCATGGTTTCTCTGCTACAATAGAGAGCTCGATGCCTTTGACAAGGGTATGTGGAAGATTAGTAAAATTAAAATTACATTCATTGTTTTAACTATTTATTATTGAAAAAACAAATGATTATTTATTTGTACTTTAATTTATATTTGGATGGTTTCTATAGGGCTTTGCAATGCCATAGAATGAGTGTGTTGCTATTGTGAACGAGGAGAGGGATCATTTTGCAGTAGTAAGTGATTATTTTGTTAAATATTTCATTTTATATAATGTAATTTATATATATTAATGTCTATACTTTTTAATGTAATAAGTATGACTACATGAAGAATTAAATAGGAGGTCCAACCCTAAAATTAGAAGTATACCACCATCATATGCATCTCCATCCCCCCAATGATCAAAGGCCACTCGTGATCTATTTTCTTCACCTGGAGGGGAATGACTATTTATTAGGGTCCTTTGTTGTATGCCTACATGACATTTTTGGACATATCTTTTGTATTGCATATACATGACATTGTATGCCCATGTATGGAATTCTTGTAAGCCTATATGGCTATTTTGTATATATTTTATACTTATATCGACATAAATTTATGTATGCCTATATGGCTATTTGGTTAATACATACCTTTTTTATTATGGTTGTAAGTGTCACGGTTTCTAAGTAATAGCTCATCAAAGTTTGATTCCCTTTCGCACTTTGATCTCTTAAGAGAAATCATTGGTGCAATGCAGCCCAGAATGTTTTGGCATGTTGGGGTGTGAAACAGTACCTCGATTAGAATAAACCTACCCATCCGGACGTGTTGGAACTATTAGTTTGGTGACATGATGAATAGAACAAAAAGTACACCACCTTGCAGCTTTACAATGCATGCATCTAGTGCTCTTTCCATCAATTAAAAACTCGTCGCCGTGAACAAATGGATTGGAGATATGAAAAAATAAGAGAGGTTATTGTAGGGTCACCCTATATGACCTTGTACCTTTAGAAAAAATTGTTGTAAGTGTATTATTTCTGAGTAACAACTCGTTAAATTTTACTGCCCTTTCACACTTTGGTCTCTTAAGAGAAATCGTCAGTGCAATGTAGCCCAGAATGTTATCGCATGCTAGGGTGCAAAACAGAACCTTGCCTAGCATAAACCTACTCACCTATATGTGTTGGAACTGTCAATTTGGTTGCATGATGAACCTAACAAAATATACACCACCTTACAACTTTATAGTGTATGCAATTGATGCTTTTTTCATCAACTGAAAACTTCCCACCATAGGAAAATGGATTGGAGATATGAAAAGATGAGATAGGTTATTATAGAGGGGACCTAGATGACCTTGTACCTTCAGATGATCTGGAATAGGTCCACACTAAGAAATCGGGACTAGTTCGGCCCCAAATGCTCTAATTGTGAAATACATGAAATTTTGAGAGTGATAACTTTCTGAAAACAAATACGAATGATCTGAAATCTAGATATGTGATAGATGTTGATTTTTACATGTTATATCCTACTTTAAGAGCTGAGAAACAATAATGCGATGAAATGTGGAATGAAATACTGAAACATCTATTGAATACAATGCAATAAAAGAAATTTTTTTGGTTGATACAGGATTGCTTTACAACTAGGGATGCTCCTACATCATCCTATTATGACCCCTTAATCCATCCTATGAGGACCATGCTCAATCCATAATTTTGCCTAATTTAATGAGATTTCACATCACATTAACAAAATTATTGGTTTTTTCAAAAGTAGAAAAATCACATCTCATTCTCAAGGGATGATCATAAAATTCATATCATGATCTCATACCACATTTTCTCTTTACACACTTAGGTCACATAAGAGGGCTACACCAGCATAGTCTACATTATTCATAATACACACCGAGTATGTATATTAACTTTTATTTCATCAATTGGTTTGAGGGAGATTTCACATATATATTTTATATGAAACCATTCCCCATCTAAAAACCACAATAAATTCCATTATCATCATAACCAAAAGCATAGTTTTATATAGTCATAGTTTTATCATCCACAATGAGAATTATGAAGACGGCTTCAAGGGGTGTTAAATTTAGGACAAAATCATTCCATTAGCATGGTTTATGGACCTCGAAAAGGTGACATGTGGGTTAAGGGGATTTAAGAAAATAGGATTTAAGGGGAAGCTTCATTATTCCTCGTTCACTTTTACATCATAGATAATTTTGATATTGAGGATTTCCTCAATCCCCCACCTCGGCCCCCTTCAGCTCAACACCCTTCATCTCCACCTCCACCTCCACCTCTACCCCCTAGATCCAAAGAGGCTCACTTGCGAGCTTGCATCATTGATAATATTACCCATTCAAGACAAAATCAATGCAATTCAAAATGAAGCATTGGTCCACCCCACCTAAGTCCTTCGATGCAAAATGTTGTAGATGTTTTTAGGTCCATTGATGTGAACTTAGATAGTCATCGACAATGGAGAGAGGAGAGGAGAAATTTTTATTCTAATGGTCTCTTCTATAGGCAGATCCTTGACTTTAAAATGACAAAAACCCATGTTGCTCCATATTTTGTCAACCCCGTCAGCAACCAACCAATTCCAACAACAAAAATATCAATGAGGTGGTGTAGACATCCCCAGATGGCTACTCGTTTTTGGGATTGATGGTGGATGGTATTTGATCATCCACCACATGCTAATTGTGAGGTCCCTCTCTATTTTTTGAGAAAATTATATACAAATTTTGTGTTGGGCCAAAAACTCAATTATTTTGATTTCAAATCATTTTAGGGTGTTGGTGGCAACATGCCACAATAGAGGTTAGGGGCAGAGGTTTATCAAAGAAGACCCACACCTACTCAAACTCTTTTTGATCTTCCTTTTTCTGCCATTCCTGCACCCATACAACATCATGTGGTGGTATCTGCACTAGGAGCTTTGAGTGCACCCGCAACTAACCTCAACAAACAAATTTTGAGATGGCGGCTAGGAGTAGAGGGTGAGACCATGGAGGAGCATCAAATGGAGTTGTTCCTAGTACCACTCCACCTACTTTGACACCTCATGTATGTACGAGTTGTTGTCAATTATGTTATGGACCTAATTAGGCTACATCCATTTCAAGTGCACGCAGAGCATCTAATGATACAAGTTCATATGTTGATTTTTGTACTACTGAGCATCACCCTATAGATCATCTGACACGGGTATAAATATACGTGTACATGTTGAATGTATAACATTTTTTTAATCGCGTGCTTCTAATGAACATATATATCAAAAAATATATATATTTTAACAATCAAATTGTATGGTGTAGATGATGACCACGGGGACATCTTCTTTTCATTGATATTGTTTTGCATAGACACCAGTGCAAGTTGGCAACCCATATGGGGTATTTTTATTTTTTTTAAATATATTAAATAATTTTAACTTTATTAAATAATTTGTAATTCAATCGTTAACTTGTGTTGAATATTTAAGTTGGTTGACGGAAGTCATTTGACTTCCATGTCAGATCCACCAGAGGGATTATCAAGCACTCCTCCATTGTTGAGTGTCTCAAGTGAGCCACGCGTATGTCATATAGTATTAAAAAACTATAGTTACTATTTTTTATTTTGAATTCACTATATCAAATGTAAATGTACTTATATTAAAAATATATGTTTATGTACAGGTTGACACAACCATGAAGATGGGTATTGCACACCCATTTGATGCACGACAGTTTCAGGAGTCAACTCAATTTCATATGCTAATCTGCACCAACCCTTTCCTCTATGCATGGGCAGGGTGCACCTAGCAACAGGCTAATGCATGCCCTAGACCCTCTACGAAGCATTATTAAAGAATGTTCAGGGATAAGAATCAGGTTTTAACTATAAAGAACATTTGTGGGTATCGTTAAATACAAACTAGTGCTGAACCAATGTATTCCACAAGTCAAAAAAATGAAATCTTTTATTAAGCTCCATTATAAAAATCAAATTGAAAAAACCTTAACAATCTTAATTAACCCCTAGGTTCCTAGATTTCAATCGATAGTGCATGCATAAATACTCTTGAATTCATTGGTGGATGGTTGTTACATTCTTGGCTAAATAAGGAACATTAAATGATATAGAAGCTTTTACAATCCATTCGAACTTAGTTGACGAAGGCACACTGATGTTTGATTTTCCCTCTCACTCTGGTTAGCACTTGGACTTCAGGCATATGTTGAATGGAGTTCTTGAATTTTTTGATAAATTCTTTTATATTCATCTGCTTATCAATAAACTTTTGGGTGATAGAATTCATAAGACTCCTCTCTTCTCTTTCGGATTGCTAAAGTAGTTGCTATCGAAAGTTAGGGAACTGTTGGGATCCATTTCTACTGTGGCGGTATAACTGTTGGGATCCACTTCTGCTGTGGCGGTATTGTCCGCAAGGCTAACGCATAAATACTCTTTAAGAATTGAGCATAGGTGGCATCAAGGGAAGGGTTTGTGTCTGCTTTGACTGTAAAATTGTAAAATTATGCAGTTTGATGGATTCCAATTGTATGTGCACCTATTCACCATGAATAATTTTAATTTTATGATTAATTAAAAAAATATTAAGAAATAAAATTTTTTATAATTTATAATATAATTTTGGTTGTGTTTTTTAATTTGATTATGTAATTTTTTTCTTCGTGATTCATTTTTCTATATATTTTAGCTGACTAGCATATATATTATTTATTACTAATATATATATATATATATATATATATAATATCCCAACAGATATCCTTCTAATGTATCTTAACCCTAGTTCTAATTGATGTCTAACCCTAATTGAATGGTAATGTATCTTGACCCTAATTATACCCTAACTATAACCCTAATTAAATAGTTATTGAATCCTAACTCTAATTAAACCCTAACACTAACCTTTATCCTAATTCGGCCCTTATCCTAACCTTAACCCTTACTGTAATTGAACGCTAACTCTAACCCTGCTTGTACCCTAACAATAACCCTAGGTTAACCATATAATTAAACCTAATTGAACCCTAATCCTAAATTAATATTAAATCTATTTGGACCCTAATCCTAAATTAATATTAAACCTAATTGAACCCTAATCCTAAATTAATATTAAACCTAATTAAATTGTAATCCTCGTTGAACCCTAGCCCTAAATGTAACACCAACCCTATCCTTAACCATAATTGTATCCTTAATTAGAATTAATTTTAATTTAAAATTATGTTAATGTTAGCACTTCATATAGATTCACATGGTTAGGTTAGGGTTAGAGTTAGAATTAAAATTCGTGTTGGTGTTGAAATTAGGATTAGTGTTGCATTTATAATTAATATTAGTGTTAAAATTATATTAAAATTATTGATATTGTTAGAATTAGTGTTACAATTAGAATTAATAATGTTTTATGTAATTTACTATATAATTCAATAGTTGTTGCCATATATTTTATTGATGCAAAGTATGGGGAAGTACAAAGAGTCATATGTAAAATAATGTAGCTTTAAATAATCTTGGTTAATAAGAATTCAATAATTGTTGCCATATATTCTATTGAAGTGGAACTACAAGAAATCATATGTGAAATATTATAACTTTAAATAATCTTGATTAGTAAGAATTCAATAATTATTGTCATATATTCTATTGAAGCAAAGTATGGAGAAGTACAAAGAATCAAACCTGAAATAATATAACTTTAAATAATCTTTGGATGTATAGATAACCATTGTGAGAAACCAATGACAATTAGAATGTATCAAAGATAGTGAAAAGTCCTATTACGTATGGAGATCCAAACCTAATGTGGTTCATTGACACTCATCAATGAGAGGTGTAGAATAATGAAACATAATGTGATTTTTTCTTTTTGAACTACATGACATTTCTGTACTTCACCTTATATGGGATGATGACAATCTCAATTAAACCAAACTACCAATTAGCCTCAATTGTCGCTGCAACACTTTACTCCCTCTTCAATCTATTCTCACGATTCTTCATTCCCAAACCGGTATGCAATCCTCTTCATCAAGTTTTCTGATTAAATAAATTACTATCAATATCTACAAAACAACAGTAGCCGACAGAGAAAAACAGTAATTTAGAATGTAACTGTGTTTCATTTACATTTACTTCTAATGGGTATTATATTTGGTGCAAAACATTTGAAAATGGTGGATCTGGTATTACTGGATATGCCCTGTTTCATGGACTATCTATGGTCTAATTTCCGCACAGTATCATGGAGATGTCACATATCAATTGGAAGTGATTGGTGAAGGGTTCAAACCAGTAAACCAGTTTGTGGATGATTATTTTGGATATAAGCATGATTTCTTAGGTATAGTCGCTACAATGCTAGTTGGATTTGTTGTGTTTTTCGCATTTATCTTTGCATATTGCATCAAGGCTCATACAAAACCAATAGAACAATAACTCTTTAAGTATTGAGATTTAAGAATCTGAGAAAGAAAATGTCAATATCTGGTCATACATCATGTAACTAAACAGACATGCAATTCTCCATCTTCTTGATATGTAAGCATGAGAATCACTTTTCTTATATGGTAAAAAGCACAATACTGTGGACAAAAAAGAAACCGTTAAAGGACAGACTACTTCCAATCTTTCCTTTATCTCATCAATTATGTCATATCCCTTCAGAGAACTAATATCGGGGATCGATTTGTCCTCAAATGAAAAGCTTCCATCGAACGAATCGAACGACACAGATACATCACATCCGTGTGTATTATAATGTCCAAAATTAATTTACAGGAAAATCTGAAGGTCTAGCCAGGTTGAACTAAGAAAACGAGTTCAATTCTGTTACTATTACCTCAAAAAAAAGTCACGGAAGGCTAATTAGGGTTCGACGATATCAGCAGTGCAAACTTTAACACGCCAACGAACGAATTTCCAGCGTCATTCTTCACGCAGGTGCTGATACAAACCAGAGAAATCCATGAGCCAAATATAAGTAGACATATCATGAGACCTACTTTCTTTTGTATTATTTGAAATCATCTGCAAAGTCACATGCCATTTTGGGCTATTGGGTATCTAGGGCGTTACTATTACAATCGTAAACCTGGCGGATAGCCTGTACCTCTGAAAATGAGCATAGCATAGACAATACAACCACTCAGGGAAAGGTAGAGATTATAGGGCTCTATATCGTCAGATCTGATACCCAACTTCCTTGTGGATCTGGCTAGTGACTACCTTAAGTCCAAGAGTTTCCTTCAGGCCGCGGATCTTTGTTCCCTGCACATCCAGGTTGTAAATCCCTGCAACATCATCAAAGGTCGTTGTCTGTGACATTTTTTAAATATCGGATTAACAAACTACTGCGACTACTTCAGTTTCTACACAGAGAAAGAATGTATAGATCGAATTCCCCTGAGAAAATATACAATATAAAAGCAATTGAAATCAAACATGAATAATTTACAGGCGAGTCTATTCGAAAATGAAATGAATATTCTTTTATAATGCTTCGCAGAGGGTCCGGTGCGTGCGCTGGCGTGCCGCCCACCCGCACCGCACCCATGCATAGAGGAAAGCTGGACATTTCCATACGGAATGCTGGACATTTTCTTTTTTGTTTTGAACCAGAGAAGACATTGGTTTCTGCTACATTCTCGTATGTTTGAAGCATTTTAGTGATCCTCTGAATATCTTCTACGGGGACTTTCCAATCCAGCATTGAAAATGTTTTCCAAAATCTTCTTTTGCACAGAAAAGGCATTCATTAAAAGATATTTCAATGCTGGATTGGAAAATCCTGGAGACGTAGCAGAAACCAATGTATTCTTCTGGTTCAGAACAGAAAAGAGAGAACCAGAAGAAAACGACTGAAAGTAGTTCCGCGCCCAAGGTTCATCGTCTCCAATGCGCTTCATTTCCTGAACAGAAGAATGGAACCAGTTTTGCCCCATGCCCTAACTCGGCGACCACGGTAGAAGCAATACAGAATGACAACACTATCTGGAACGCCAGATCTGAGGCTGCTGCTTCTCCTCCACTATTCCGGCCAACTCGCTCACTTGTTCACACAAATGGTGTGGATGGATTGGTTAAGAGCAAGTGTGATGTATATATATAAGAATGTTGGTGTGAAGTGATATTGGCGGTGCTTCCACGTATCCAGAAAACAACTGGCCGCATTGGAGGTTGTGGAACCGACAATGGTGGCGCCGACCGTAGCCGAGGAACAGATTTTTACAGGGGACGGCCCTCTTCACGAGGCTTGCCTGTTTACTCGGTTTTAATTGTAAGTTCTAGAGGCACCGCTTCTCTAACGCATGTAAATTTTTTGATGAAATAATTAAATACAAATGGGAAAGTATAACAACCTAACACATTAATTATCATTACTTAATTATATTAAATAAATTTTACATGTATATCAATTATGCTTTAAATATATGTCAATCAAAATTTATTATATAACATTATAAAAACTAAATATAGTTTAAAGTATTCAAAATGTTTATTTTAATTTAGTATTTACAAATAAATAAATATTTTTCACCTCCTTTTTGAAATTTATAATTTACAATTTTTTTTTATATTGGCATTAATATTTATTTGGATCAATTCATTTAACTTTTGAACTATGACTATTACTTATTGTTTTTCACATGTATTTTGGATCAGTCCGTTTAGCTTTCGAAGTATAACTGTCACTTCTTATTTTTCATGCGTGTTTTGGATGTGATGTTTATTAGATTTACCTCTGAGTTCTCATAGCCACAAATTATCTATTCTTTATATTGACATTATTGTTTTTTTTCTGTCACTTATTATTTTCCACGTGTGTTTTGGGTCTTAGGTTAATTAGGCATACCTCCGAGTTATCAAAGCCGCAATTTATATTTGTTACATGCACATTCACACATTCTACAGCATAAATTTGAGATACTATTATTTTATATATCTCATGCCACAAAACAATGGAAACTTACAGAACAAAATTTCTAGTAAACATTTCTTTATATACTCTATGAAATTTTAACTAAATTTTCTTATATATTACTTCAAGTTATTTCTTGTTATACTTAAAACATACACTAATTACTTTTACTTTTCATTTTTGGAGGTTTCTACTTTACCAAATTAATGAAAACTAATTATTTTTTTTAATAGTATCAATAATTTTAAATTTGAGATCTTCCCTCAAATTTAATTTAGACTTATTATATGTTTTGTATAGTGTTAGAGTTCATTTATATTCATATAATCTTAGTTATTTTTGTATATATAATGTTTAAAAACAATAATATTATTGTATTTTTCAACATTGAAATTATAGTTATTTTTAAAAAGGAAATATCTTCATCTTGCTTTAGGGTTTTAGATTGAACCTTTTTTCAAAAAATTATAAAAATTCATTTTTATTTTATGTACTTTTAATATAGGGAAAAAAGGAATTTCTAAAGGGTGTTAGCCCTTGTACAAAAGGGAACTAAGAAGAAACAACAAAATGAATTTTCTAAAGCAATATTAAAGAAATAAAACAAAACCACATACATCATTTGATGTATTAGAGGCCAAAATAAAAAGCAATTTCACCCAAAATATATAAAAATTATAATTTGTTTAAAGAGACACAAGGAGTGATTCTCCCACTCAATTGAGAAGTCACGAGATCTTAACAAAGCTTGATGAAGAGTTCTTGGAAGAGTGCATCTTTAAACTAATTGTGGACAACCACCACTCTAGGCACCTTACTTTTTACCCTTAGGGATCTCCTCTAAGTAGCAATCAAATTATTTGAGAATGTGTACTACAATAGATAATGAACTATATCTCAACACCGTTCATCTAAAGTAATGTTCTCTTGGAAATATTATTGGAATTGAACCATAGATTTTAGGGGCTAGGAATGCTAAGTCTCTTTTGCTCGATTAGGGTCTTTCACCTAATGGAAAGAGATAGATCTCACACCCAAAATCTAGGTGGTTCACTCAATCTAATGTATGTATGATGGATTTATGATTAAATGCAATGCTATAAATTCAAATAATTCATAAAATTGATTGATTATGAATGCAAAAAATTAAGAAATGTAACTTGTTTGAAAACACATTATGATATGCAGAAAACACCTAGAAATGAATAAAATTACAACAAAACTTGACGAAACTGAAAGTGTGCACCTGGAATATGGATAGAGACTGGAAATTCCTTATAGAATGTTGCTAATGTTTATTTTCAGGCCTGGTGGGACTCATTCGCCATTCTGGGTGAATTAGTCTCAGTTCTACAAAACTATTCTAGAACCCGTTTCGAACAAACGGGTATCTAAAAATGCAAAAAACTTAAAATTGGCCTAGAAGTGGGACTCATTTTCCGCTCATGGTGAATGAGTCCACTTTTGAAATTTTGAATATTCAAGAGTGGAATTTGGGGCTCTCAGTCTACACTTTGATTCTCTACAGGTGTCTGGTTCTGAAACTCTGATTTCTAAACCTGAAAATGAGTTTTTGTTGATATTTTGACTTGTTGAATCAAGAGAAGACTTGAGAAACCTTGTAACTTGACCTCCAAAAATTTCCAAGCTTCCAAGAGTCCTAAATTTGCAAACACACAAGAAGAGAAGAAGAAATGTTGGATGTTAGGGCATGGGGGTTTGCCTTGGTCAAACCCCTTTTAGGTAATTAAACCAAAATGATGAAAGAATGAGATGAAACATGCAATAATGGAGTTGATTACCTTTCCATGATGTTTGGTCTTGAAATTATACAACAAAACATGAAGAATCTACCCTTGAATGTCTTAAAATTGATATCTTGATGCCTTGAAATGATAAAACCCTATGTTGCTTAACTTGAGATTGAAGATTGGTGAATGAATGAATGATAACAGATGTGAATTTGGGTTAAAATACTTATATTTATAGGCATTTCACCTATTTTACTCGTTAATACCTCATCACAGACCGACATGAAGAAATAATAAACTTTAAATTCACTTTTTTCCTGCTCAAAGGTCAAAATTAGGCCAAATGGGACTGATTCGCCACACATGGCGAATGGGTCCCACAGGGGCCATTTTGACAACTAAGATGCTAGGAGATAAGGAAGTAAGGTTTAAACGACAACTTTATCAGGTATTTGATCAATTTAAGCCTCTGGATGCACAATATGGGTTAATAGGGGCCTATTAGTGATGATGTAAAGGTCAATTAGGGCTTGGGACACAAAATTCAATGTGAAAGTGTGATTAAATGCACTTTACAACACTAAAATGAGGTCCACACAGCCTAGGAAGGCACAAGAACCAATGTGAATGTGCAAGACACATTACAACACTAGTTTAATATTAAGTTTCATTTACAAGCCTTCTAGATTGATGTGATAATGTCATTAAACATATTTTTATAATGTTGAATTGGGGAGAAACGGATTCATTAAGTCTAGAAAGGTGTGAAATTAGTTTACAACACTTTACAACACCTTTACAAGACATCAATAAAAGCATGTTATTCAATTTGCAAGGGTCCAAGACCTAGTGTGGATGCATAAAATGCCTCACAACACCTAAATCAGGTCCTCATTAATTCCAATTTATCATGAATTATTCCCATGTCAAGCAAGAGGTCTATTTTTCTACGGTACATTTAGCCCCCACTTTAGTGAGAGGATGAACTTGCTTCAAACTTGCACTAAAGTAGACATTCAAGAGAGATCCGAGTGTACAGATGTAAATGAAAAAGAATGACAAAGATCAAAGGACGTTGGGCAAGCCCCCAAGATCAAAGATCCTAAGTCAAACCAACAAGATAAAAAAGCATGCAATGGAAAGAACTAGAAAGATGAAAATGGAAAGGTGGATCAAGCTTCGATCATTTGTCTAGCTAGTTGTGGATCAGATCTAGGCTATTTGTCCAAAAATGCATACTTACTTTGGGGTGACATAACTCTTGGTTGTCTGTCTGGTGAGAAGTCCCAAAAGGTGAGAAACATACACTAGTTGGTATGCACTCACAAACACATAGGTGGCTATGGGTAAATTCATGCCTCATAATGGGCTTCCCACTCAACCATATCAAAGTTATGCCTTCTGATAACTTTAATAGGGTGCCACAAAGGAAATGTTGGTTCGATCCCTATGAGGTAAGAAAAACTTCGTATGCTTGACACTCATAGACATTGTTAATGCAAAATAGTGTAAGGAATGTTCAAAGGGATTTTTTTTTGTTCATGCAAGGTCTCATCTTAGGGGACATTGTGCTTAACGTCTCTAAGAGAGGATGTGTCAAGAGAAGTATCACAATCTTGGAGAGAATCAAGCCCAATGACTCTACCAAGAAAAGGACGCGTCGCAAGAAGAAAGAAATTACACAATGAAAATGTGAGTGGTGATGTATTCCCCAACTTTAAAGTGGTTGTGAGCACCAGTACTGTGAGAAATTGCTTTAAAGTAGAAGAAGGAGAAATGAGAGCTTACTCAAAAATACCTATGCCAAGTCATATATTTTTTAGAAGATACATCATGAAAAAGGGAAGTATGTCACATGTGAGCCAACATAAGGTATGGCATTCACATCCCAAGCTTGCTCTTATATGTTCATGAAAGGTTAACGACTAGCCAAAGGAGGCAACCACGAGTGACACATGAGGACAAGGCTACTAAAACCCCTCGACTCCACTGAGTGCAGGACAAAGGTGAGCCGAAAGGATTGATGAAATGTAGGTGAGTGTGAAAATCAGTATCAATTGGATGAATTAAGTGCCCCCATAGAGGGAAGCATACCAAACTCTTGAAAATGTTGGAGTTTACGACTCAAAGCTTTACATTCATTACTGGAATGACCATGAACTCTATGATCGGCGTAGAATGAAGTCTTGGAATAACATTTCTTTCGAGTTCTTGGAGGGAGAGAGATCAAGTGATCTTGGAGGATTCTCGACGAGACACCCTCTTGATCAATGGTAGAAGGTGGTGTTGTGGTTGGCATCAAAGATACATCTTGCTTAGTATGAGTTGTCATATCTATGCAAGTTTCTCTAGATTGTTATATTTTGGTCTCTCCTTTATAGGAGGGTGTAAAATCTAACCAATTCAATTCGTGAGTGTTTTACGTGATGACATTGACATTGAGCGAAGGTGCATTGGTTTGTTTCATATTTTTTAAAGTGTAATTTGTAATACCACTAATGTTGATGAGTTGAGGATGGACGACTGGTAAGGATGACGTAGGAGTTTGTTTTATGAGATTGTTGATGTTGAGTGAAGGTTTGGTTGTCTTGATCAAGGAACAATAACCAAGACCGTGGGTTGTTTGTTGTGTGTTAAGCTTTATAGGGTTGTGGATACCTTTTTCTCAAGCACCACATCCTTTGCCACTATATCTAAGTTGTTTCATGAGGTCATAACCTTTTTCCATAAAGTTGCTTCATTGCTTTTGGGTTGGGTGGTGGTTGTTGATAAGCATTTTCAAAGGTGGCTGTGTGGTTTTATTCTTTGTCTAAAGTGGTTGAGTAGGATTCTTGCGAAAGGTCATATGAATTTTGTGTTGACATTATTGTTGGTTGTTCTTGTTTGTCATCTTTCTTTTGTGTGATTATGTATTCACCCTTAAATGATGGTGTGAATTCTAAGGATCCCCAATCGTCACCATATAATTTAGACACTGATTCCTCATTGTTTTTTTCTATTTCAAGAGGGTCTATATTGGATGTTGGAATCAATGTTCTTAGAGGACTTGTAGCTCCTTTTTCAAGGTACACGCAACTTTCAGGCTCAAGGTCTATTTCAACTTGATAAATTTTATTGTTATAGACATATTTCATTATACGATGAAGGGTCGAAGGCACTGCATTCATCTCATGAATCCATGGTCTACCTAAAAGAAGATTATATGAAAGATCATAAGGCATGACATGAATAGGAGTTTGCAAAGTAGCCACCCCAACTGTAATAGGAAAAGTGATTACACCAAGCAGTTGCTTTGTTGTGTTATCAAATCCTTGAACAAATACGGAATCAGGTTTTATTTGTGACTTGCCAACATGTAATCGATCAAGGAGATTCACACTACACACATTAAGGGCAGAACCATCATCAATAAGGGTTCGCTTTATCCCTATCTGATCGTATTAAGCAATGATCATGAAAACTTCATTTTTTCTTTTACACTTCCAGAGGGGGAAGTTCACTTTGGTGGAAAATAATGTTAGAATTTATTCCTTGTATCATGGCTGCTATGTCAACTAATGGCATATTAGAATGGACAAGAACTTGTTGCAAGGCTGATTGGATCATGTTATGATAGTGAGGGGGGGCTTGAATAAGGTCCCATAATGAGATTTTAGCAGGAGTATTCTTTAGTTGTTCAACAAGATTGTACTCCTTTCCACTAGGAAGACCTGGTAAGATAGGTCCAGAGGGGAGAGAATTAGGAAGAGGTAAGGGTTTTGGTGTTGGTTGTGGTGGTTGTGGATTGTTTCGAGTGTTATATGTATGAGCAACGGTATTATAACTCAGTTGTTGCGATGCATTATTCTTAGGTGGGTAAAGGACAAGTTTGGGTTTGTTTTGAGGTGGAGGTTGATATGAAGGGGGGTAAAGGATGAGTTGAGGTTGAATAATGTTAAAATCCCTTAGCAAGTGAGATTCTATATCATTATTGTGGTTCTTGTCTTGCATCATGATATTCTTCCTAGGAGGAGGGTTTTTAGGAGAACTAAAAACCAAATTTTCTTGACATTCTAAGGTTGATTCTTTGAAAAGTACTTCATCACAAGTAGGGGATTGCTCAATGGTTGAATTTTCTTGCCCAAGAAGGGTTTTGTGAGGTGAAGAGGGACAATGAAGATTCTCATGACCATCATCAATTATGTTTTCTAACAACAAAGTATCTTCTTCACAACTAGGAGAGATACTGGGAGAAGGACAAATGTTGTTGTCATGATTACCTATGGTTGTATTGTATTGTTTAAGAAGAATTTTTTGAGGTGAAGGGGGACAACTAAGATTCTCATGATCTTCATAAAATAGGTTTTCTAACATCAAAGTATCATCTTCATAACAAGGAGAGATACTAGGAGAAAAAGAAATTGTAATGTCATGATCATCTAAGGTTGTGTTATGTTGGTTGTGAATGATACCAGGAGGCTTAGGAAGCACACAAATGAGGTTTCTAAAGCTGTAACAGTCAATTAAAAATCTAGACAGGGACTAATTTGACCAACATGGCGAATGAGTCCCAATACTAGTTTTTTTGCAAAATTATTAGAAACTTTGAATTATTTTTTTATGGTTTTGATGTAGTACGATGCAGACCTAAGATGGAGATGCAAAACTTTAGAGATTTTTAAGGAAATTATATGCAAAAATTCAAACTAAATGACATTTTCACTAATGCAAGTTTTTGAAACCCTAGAATGCAAAACAATGCAAAATCTAATGCATGCAAGTTATTGCTAGGATGATAATGGACACAAAATAAGAAAAGAAAATGTTCTAAAATACGTTTCACCAAAATGAACCATATATTTTAGGGGCTAGGAATGTTAAGTCTCTTTTGCTCAATTAGGGTCTTTCACCTAATGGAAAGAGATAGATCGCACACCCAAAATCTAGGTGGTTCACTCAATCCAAGGTATGTATGATGGATTTATGACTAAATGTAATGCTATAAATGAAACTAAGTGATAAAATTGATTGATTATGAATGCAAAACTTAAGAAATGTAACTTTTTTGAAAACACATTGTGATATGCAGAAAACACCTAGAAATGAATACAAATTACAATAGAACTTGACGAAACTGAAAGTGTGCACCTGGAATATGGACGGAGACTGGAAATTCCTTCTAGAATGTTGTTGGTGCTGATTTTCAGGCCTGGTGGGACTCATTTTCCATTTTGGGCGAATTAGTCCGAGTTCTGCAAAACTGTTCGAGAACCCGTTTCAAACATAAGGGTATCTAAAAATGTAGAAAACTCAAAATTGACCTAGAAGTGGGACTCGCTATCCACTCACGGTGAATGAGTCAAATTTTTATTTTTGAATATTCAAGAGTGGAATTTGGGGCTCTTAGTCTGCACTTTGATTCTCTACAGGTGGCTGCTTCTGAAACTCTAATTTTTGA
Source organism: Sequoia sempervirens (assembly GCA_007258455.2). Classification (NCBI taxonomy): domain Eukaryota; kingdom Viridiplantae; phylum Streptophyta; class Pinopsida; order Cupressales; family Cupressaceae; genus Sequoia; species Sequoia sempervirens. The sequence goes on from VDFB02172019.1 coordinate 18,269, forward strand.
ACCTAAAAATGAGTTTTTGTTGATATTTTGACTTGTTGAATGAAGAGAAAACTTAAGAAGCCTTGCAACTTGATCTCCAATTATTTCCAAGCTTCCAAGAGTCCTAAATCTGCAAACACACAAGAAGAGACGAAGAAATGTTGGATGTTAGGGCATGGGGGTTTGCCTTGGTCAAACCCCTTTTAGGTAATTAAACCTTGAAATGATGAAAGAATGAGATGAAGCATGAAATAATGGAGTTGATTGCCTAGCCATGATGTTTGATCTTGAAATTCTATAGAAAAACATGAAGAATCTTCCCTTGAATGTCTGAAAATTGATATCTTGATGCCTTGAAATGATAAAACCCTCAGTTGCTTGACTTGAGATGGAAGATTAGTGGATGAGTGAATGATAAGAGATGTGAATTAGGGTTAAAAGACTTATATTTATAGTAATTTCACCTATTTTACCTATTAATACCTCATCACAGGCCGACATGAAATAATAAACTTAAATTTCACTTTTTCCCGCTCAAAGGTCAAAATTAGGCCAAATGGGATTGATTCGCCACAAATGGAGAATTGGTCCCACCTGGATGGGACTAATTCACCATGCATGGTGAATGGGTCCCACAGGGGCCATTTTGACAGCTAAGATGCCAGGAGATAAGGAAATAAGGTTTAAACTGCAACTTTGTTGAGTATTTGATCAATTTAAGCCTCGGGATGCACAATATGGGTTAAAAGGGGCCTATTAGTGATGATGTAAAGGTCAATTAGGGCTTGGTACATAGAATTCAATGTGAAAGTGTGATTAAATTCACTTTACAACACTAAAATGAGGTCCACACAGCCTAGGAAGGCACAAGAACCAATGTGAATGTGCAAGACACATTACAACACTAGTTTAACATTAATTTTAGTGTACAGGTCTTTTATATTGATGAGATAATGTCATTAAACACATTTTATAATATTGAATTAGGGAGAAATGGATTCATTAAGTCTAGAAAGGTGTGAAATTCTTTTACAACACCTCTACAAGACATCAATAAAAGCATGTTATTCAATTTGCAAGGGTCCAAGACCTAGTGTGGATGCATAAAATGCCTCACATCACCTGAATCAAGGCCTCATTAAGTCCAATTTATCATGAATTATTCCCATGTCAAGAAAGAGGTCCATTTTTCTATGGTATTGGAATATGAGTTGTCCATTAGGTCCTAATGAAGTCTTTAAAAGACCCTGGTCTTTCACCAACTTTATGGGCTATATACCTATGTTAAACTCCTGGATGATAGTCATCTATTTTCTCCTTCTTTCACTTAACTTCTTATCGAAATTTAGATACATCGCATCTGCATTTTTGAATGGTAAGCTCATGATAGATATGGTCTTTTAGCACCATCCTCTCTCTTCTGAGTCAAAATGCCAACATAAGAGTGTTTCAAAGAAAATGTATAAATATTAAATGGTTTAATATAGTCAGGAATAGACAGGACAAGAGAATTGGTTATGGCCTCTTTGATCTCCTAAAAAGCATTCTTAGCTTCTAATGTCCACTCAATTTTGGTATTATTTTCCAAAATTATATCATTCAAGGGGTGCACAATCTCAACAATACCACTCATGAAATTTCTTATGGACTCGATCTGATTTGTCCAAAAAACCATCTCACAATAAGATCTACGGTTATTATTTAAAACCAAAATGTGGCAATGTGAGCCATTTTACTTTGCTCGAGTGAGCAGTAATGGCGTAAACTTGTTGGTTATTCAAAACCAATCCTAAGGCATATGAATGATTGCTTTCTTCACCGCATGAGGATTGTAGATAGGCTTCGAGGCATTCTGGAGATCAGCGGGTGAGATTTGAGATCAAGAGGGAGGTTGTCAACTCACTTGTGTGAACTTCCTTGGAACATTAATGCATACACACTCTAATTGATCTATTTAATGAGGATTTCCTGCTTCTTATTCTCACCATTTGTTGTCTTCAAGAGTTGAGAATCTGAGTATGAGTGTCTGGGGTTGTTCCTAGTAATTGCAAACTTTGAGGTAGTTGTTCTTGGGTAAGTAGATGCTTGTATTGGCCTATTTCAATTACGTATAAGTCTTGAGGTGGTGAAGGTTTTGTAGTTGAAAATCTTCGTTTGGATTGACAAGATTTATATGTTGTTGGAAGTGTCTGTCTTGAGGTGGTGAAGTTACTTTGTTGAAAATTGATAAACTAGGTGTGTCTGTCAATCCAATTCGAAGGTCAAGGAGACTTAGTCTCCTTGAATCTCAAGGTGACATTTCAAAAAATGAGAAAGAGATGTCTGAAGTTCCTATAACTCCAAAGAAAAGAACAAAAGGTGGTAAGAAATCTACACGAAGTGTTGTCAAGCATGCCTATCATCTGAGAAGCAGAATTATTTCAGAGGAATTGTTCAAGGGGAAAGAGAAGAAATCTTATAGGCTTGAGAGTGAGGCAGCGAGAAAGAATAATTACGATCGAGCTCATTTTAGAAAACATCATTCTTGCATTCAAGTCTCAGATGATCCCGTAGATAGTGATATTGAGACCGATTCGGGCTACAGATGAGGTGGCGGTAGCTTCCCCAATTTCAATAAGGACACCAAGTGGGCGTGCTTACTCTACTGCTGACAAAGCAGAGTAGCACCTTGTTTTCTCTCTGAGTTGATGCTTGGTTTTTGGTCCTTCATTCTAATTACGTTCCTTTTGTCTAGTTTTCTATTTTTTTCCCTCATTTTTTATGGTGACTCTTCCTGGTTTGGTATGGGTTTGCAAGTTTTTGATGTTAAGACAACGACACCTTTTGGAATGTTTGTGGGTTTTCTTCAACTAACAGTTTTTGGAATTTTGCTTTTCGCTTTCCCCTACCTTACAAATGATTACATGGAACTTTCTGAGGAATGTCTTAGTTTAGATAAAAATTAGAAATGAAATGAAATACAATTGAATTGTAACTGTAATTCAGCCTGATGCTTGTTGCTCCCTTGTTCTATAAAATGGATTTCAAGGTTGATTACGAGGGGTCAATTTTTGAGTCTTATAATGGTTTGGGTGAAAAGCTAAGCTCAAGAAGAAGCATATTGGCTATGGTTGCAACAATATTAGATTAATCTCTCAAATAAGATTGAAATAATGTGCCAAATTCCATAGAACACCACTAGAGAACTAATCGTAATGAACCCAATACAAAGAAGAAAAGTGCATTTTCAGAATTTCAATATTTATTTCAAGATCATTGAATAAATATTAAAAATAATCTCAATTTAGTCAAGATAAATTATGTTAAGTACCATGGAAAAATAATTTAGGGAAACATTAACATATGTTTTCCACCTTGAAGTAGTCAACGTATGATGTATATCTTTATGGGAGAGAAATATTTAGGCTGAGTTTAAGTTTCCTTCAGATATGTAACCGTTCGATAAATTATTTTCAATTTCAGCTATCACAAAAGTTGACCTTAAATCCAACAATAGTTTCATGAGAATACATGATGGGTAATGGAATTGAGATATTAGATTAGATTAGTCTCTCCAATAATATTAAAATTTAATGTGCCAATTTCCACATGGTGTGAAGCACAAGAGTGTATAATCCATGGTGGATATGAAGATTCTATAGAAACTAAGGATTTTCCCTTTGATTTCTCTTCGCCCTTAGTATTTTCTTTAGTTGATGAAGATTCCTTGATAGAATTAGGTAGCTCTATATTATTCTTTCTGAGAATATGTTGTAGATACTCAAATTTTTTCCTCATGTATTTTCATTCATCGTGTCTAAGATTTTTACAAAGGTCACATTTAACTCTCGTAGTAGTTGACCTATTTTGAGAAGAGTTTTTGGAGTTGTCATTTTTTTCTTATAATTTTCTAACTTCCTTGTCCTTTATAGTGTTCTTCTTCTCTCATTTTGAAGAGGGGTGGGTGCAGAAAGATGGGGGGCCAAAAAGTGACCACCCCATTTAAATTTCTTGGAAAAGATAAAAGGTGAGCACATTATGGCTTGGAGTGACTGAGCCTCAAGCTCAGTCACTACAAGCCTAAAATATGCTCGTGTTACAATGTGAGAACCCTTTTCTTTATTTAAACAAAAAAAAAGCAAAATCTCTCATTCTAATCTTTTAAATGGCTGCAAATACCTCCTTTGTGGCTTGCAAACCCTTCATAACATGCTCGTGCTTTTGGAAGGTAAAAACCGCTTGATTTTTTCACTGAATCTTCATGAAAAAATTTCCATGAAGTCAAGGAGGTAAAAGGAGTAATTAATTTCTATTTTTTATGTGAATATGATATTAAATGGGTAGATTTAATATATTTTTTTGATGTAAATTTATTTAATTTTCAATAAATGATAATGCACCTCCAAATCCTCCTTAAATTCATCCTCAAATCCCTGGTTCACCTCATATCAAAATACCTCTTGAAGAATAACTCTAGCAAACACCTCCAACAATTCTTCATCATGCTCTAGGAACTCAAGAAAATTTAATGGGGCAAATTGAAAGTAACAAAAAACAAATAGAGGAGTTAATTACAAGGTTGATAGATCCTCGAGGCACAACCTCACATAGAACCATGCTTAATCACTCGAATTAATAATCACATGCACATTCAATTAGCAAGAAAATATGCAGTTGGTTAGAGAAGAGACAAGAGTTTAAACAATTTTATGCAGATAAATTATCATATAAACAAGTTAAAAATGAAAAATTACAAAATTTTACTTTTGTGCACTATTCACGAACCCTAAAACAAATCAAAATTTACATCCTTCAAGCAAGAGGTTCCTTATTCATTGGTGCAACCACCAAGAGATAACTTAGAAAAAAAATTGATAAAGGCGGTGGATGGTTTTTTACCATCCTCCATGCAACAACAATGAGGTGCCATAGTATTTTTTGAGGAAACTCTATTGTGAGTTTGTCCTCAATAAAATCCTAAACTATTTTGACACATGCGGGACTTCCAAAGTAGAGGTGGGGTCTCCGCATAGGATAGAGTGGGGGAACATATTGATGCACAGTGGCCAACAAGATGAGCACTCGCTAGACCAATATATGAGAATGTGACTATCCCTTCTATTGTGAAGAAGAGTGTTGAGGTGGATACATTGCAGCCAATTAGTTTCCTCACCCAAAACCTCATTCAATACACCATTCCTCTAGCACAAGGTGAATCGGGCAAGTCTTCGAGGAGCAGAGTTCCACATCACTATTGTCAGGCTTGTGGGTCACTCTGTGTTTATGATCTCATGGATAGTCAAGATGCAGGTACCCAAGGTACATATATAACTAATGAGGTGGTGATGAAAAATTCCCTCTTAATGACAAATTCAGCCTTAATAGTCAGGTAAGTGTTAGTAAGTTCATTGAATTTAGTTTATTAAATTTCATTTTTTAAATGCAGATTTACTAAATTAGTTGAATGATTATAATGAAATTTCAAGGTCATAGTGTTCACTGTGTTTTCAGCGGTCCTCCACCTCCCTATAATTTCACAGCCACATCTATTGTAGAGGTATGTAACTAGTAAAGAATTATAAATATTACATGTGAATAGCTAAACATTATATGAACGGTATTCTTATATCTCATTTTGGATGTTGAATAGGTTAATCTTGGATCTTTGAAAAACAACACTTTCCAGTGGAGGTGGTCATCGAAGTTTCACTCAAGTAATACAAATCATTTATAATTTTAAAATAGTAAAATTGTATTTCATAATTGAATAATGTTTAATGACTTAAAGGTTTTAGATAGTTTGTAAGTATGGTTTGTAATTTTTTAATTAATTTGATTTTAGGTTTTTATACACTTCATAATCTATAAATTTAATTTGTTCATGTTGTTTACCTCCAAAAATATAGGCTAGTAGCATCACTAGCTTGTAGCATACCATTTAATTCTTATCCTCCTAAATTTCATCACTAGCTTGTAGCATCACATCTCTCTACTCACTTTTGGGCTCATGAATGTTGCTTGGGATACTTACCTTATTACTACCCTTTTCCTATGTTGACAATACTTATCATGGTGACTATGTTATTGCATTCATGTTATGGCTATAGACTTTCATTTATACCTTTCAAGTGCTTGACACCATTGAGAACTACTCTAGATTTCTCTCTTGACTGTATGAATATGATCATTAAAAGGGCATTTTCAAGGACTATATGTGCCCTCTTTCTATCCCTTCACAAGGACTATCCTCTATGAATATGATCACTAAAAGGGAATTGTCATTTCAAACTATCCTTTAATAATAAACTATGCATGCTCCTCTTATACCATTGTACTAAATGTATTGCTTCGAGGACCCTATGAGACTATCTTGTAGCATTGGATTTCATGTGACTACCACCACATTCATGACTGTCATGCACTCTTTTCCTTGAGGTATGTTGGTTGAAAACATGTGAAGTCTCTCCTCATAAAAAACCATCTTCCACAATTGTCCCTTGAAGCATTATTTGGTATTGAAATACATGTGACTATCCCATTACATCTTATCACTTTAGACTATCATATTCAGTATTATGTAACTATCATATTACATTTCTTTATTTATGTTATACCCTTTATTGTTCATTTGATGTCCTTTATTCATCATTTGTCCTTGTGATCATTACTTTGCCTATGTGAATATCACACTATCCACTATCATGAAGATATCTCACTCCATTTCTTAGCTATCTCTTCTTTGTGATTGACCCATAAATATGAGTAGAATGTTGAGGTTTAATGAAAATAATGGAGTTTTTTTATGGGTGTGAACTTTTATCAAGATCTTAGGACCATATTCCCCTCATTGTGTACTATCACTACATCATTTTGTTCTTAGTTGACAATGCTCATTATTTCTTCTTTTCATGCATCTCACTATCATTCTTTACATTATTTCCATAAATATTATCCCCACTTCACAAATTATTCACACTTCACATCAACAAAGGTTTGCATGACTTATTTATGTAATCATGATATTGTCCCTTTCTTACATGATATTATTGTCCCTAGGACTATCATCTTGTGACTATCCTTTACTTTGAAATTGCTCTCATGAAACATGCAAACCCTTGACATTCAATTTCAATTCTCATGAAGACTCTTACTAATATATTGATATTGTGTCCACATTCAAGAGGATAAGATACTCTATCCTTTGTTCTAATTTCTCCTAACTATCACATTGCTCTATAATTTGTCCTTATATTATTACAACCTTGTCTTATCATTCATGAGACCCCTTACTATGCAAGATGCCCATATAACAACCTCTTCCTCTGTCAGCTTCTTCCTCTCAACTTAGAAACTTTCCAATATGGATTTTGTGCATTGTGCTTTGTTTTGTTGGTTCTCTAGACAATATTGCTCTCTTCTATCAACCTTTTGTTCACCATGTTATTTCTGAAGGGTTTTGATAGGGGCCTTGTCATCATATTGTCCTATCCTCTTTTTTCACTCTTTAAACCATTCATTTGGACACTTCATCAAATTTTTTCTTTACTATTCTAGAAATTATTGTCCTTTAAATGATTCGTTTCTATTATGCACATGTCTTATGAAGACAATTATCATGATTTTTCCTTTTGTTCCTTACATGGCTCTTATTACTCATACTACTATGCACTGTTTCTCCTTTTTCCATTGCCATTATTCTATTCTATTTTGAAAAGGTCTTAGATATTAGTATCTTCAAAATTTCATTATGTGTTCCTAATTTTCCCTAGGACTATCAACAAAAACATGTCACTTGTATAGAAATCACAAAAAAATTCCTTCTTGTTTCCTCTGGTTTTTCCATCACTATAAAATAATAAAGTTCCTTTGGACTTCAATATAATATCTCCCTCAATTATCATAAAAAAATATCTTTGAAATAGAATTGGATTCATTAACATATCCCAAGGAACACAATATTCCAATAACCACATATTAAACTATGAAGCAATATATAGTTCAATAAGTACTCAAAATTTTTTTGTCTATATGTCATACATTATAAGCCATGACCTGCATCACTCTTCTAGTTTTTGTAATAGAATAATGTTTTTTTATTTTTATATGATGCATGTAGAGACTCCTCCTGATATTGATAGGGAAATAGAGCATGGTTTCTCTGCTACAATAGAGAGCTCGATGCCTTTGACAAGGGTATGTGGAAGATTAGTAAAATTAAAATTACATTCATTGTTTTAACTATTTATTATTGAAAAAACAAATGATTATTTATTTGTACTTTAATTTATATTTGGATGGTTTCTATAGGGCTTTGCAATGCCATAGAATGAGTGTGTTGCTATTGTGAACGAGGAGAGGGATCATTTTGCAGTAGTAAGTGATTATTTTGTTAAATATTTCATTTTATATAATGTAATTTATATATATTAATGTCTATACTTTTTAATGTAATAAGTATGACTACATGAAGAATTAAATAGGAGGTCCAACCCTAAAATTAGAAGTATACCACCATCATATGCATCTCCATCCCCCCAATGATCAAAGGCCACTCGTGATCTATTTTCTTCACCTGGAGGGGAATGACTATTTATTAGGGTCCTTTGTTGTATGCCTACATGGCATTTTTGGAAATATATTTTGTATTGCATATACATGACATTGTATGCCCATGTATGGAATTCTTGTAAGCCTATATGGCTATTTTGTATATATTTTATACTTGTATCGACATAAATTTATGTATGCCTATATGGCTATTTGGTTAATACATACCCTTTTTATTGATGGTGTCCATAATTGCATTATAAATGATTATTAAAATAAATAATTAATTAATCGACATAATTGTAAATGATCAAAATGTCATTCTAATGTTCTTACAAAAATATTCTTATATTATTTCCTTGCAATAAATGAATTGCTTCAAAACATGCTAAGATGTTTATCTCTAAAGCATGTAATGAAAACACAAGGAAAAAGAGCTAATTAAGGATCGTATGTTTAGATTTTAAGTTTTTAATAATAATATGTTACCTCCATTATAGAATGACAAGCTTCAATGGATATTTGTAGATGGTTTACTTCAAATATTTAAAATCCAAGTGTATTGTGCTTCATAACTTATTTCACACTCATCTCACCTATATTTGTTGGTTAATTATTATCTTTCCGACCCTAGTATGTGTTTGTGGTCTTGGGTGACATATTTTTGGCATATAGTTATGGAATTGAAAGTTTTATACAAGACAAAGTACAAGTAATTTACACTATGTTTCCAATAATTGTATTGAATTATATGCAAGTACCCATCCTCAAGTTGGTCAATCATTAATTCAAATTTGTAGATAAATTATTCATGCCCACACTTTCCTTCATCTAAAAAAAATATATTCCTATATTGACCAAAATCTTTATGACTGCATTGAGTTTAATCAATAGATGAGACTAGTTCTTTGGTGTAGGTCATTTGGTCATAAGATTATAAAGACACCTACTTTGACCAAAAATCATAAATTGGAGTTATTCTACATAGCCACCCCAACTTGATCAAATTATCAATTTACCTCTAGGGGATGAAGAATATAAACAAT